>JH393004.1:0-10450 GCA_000235945.1 Homolaphlyctis polyrhiza JEL 142
GAAGCAGTTATATGAGCAGCCATGGCTGGTAATGGTTGGCTCTGAGCAGACGCAGCGAGGACTGGCGCAGCATGCAGCGTTGAACTAGCAGAGCCCATGGCAGGCACACTGGGATAGGCTTTAGATAAGGTTCTTGCTGTTGCTGTTGTTGTTGTTTGGTTGACGAGTTGCTGTGATATCTGTGGTTGGTTCACGATCTGCACCGACGCAAACGAAGGAGCAGTGGCAGGAGCAGCCGAGAGATAGGGAGGACTGGTGGTTCCGAGGGTGGCAGGATGAGCTGCAGCCATGTGGAAGCTGCTACTATTGGTGCTGGCCCGACTTGTTGCAGTGCTTGCGGTGCTTGGTTGGCGAGCGAGGGCCGTTGGATCTGCATGAGGAAGATATGAAGAGGGGGCTGTCATGTAACTGTTGTTGTTGTTGTTGTGACTGTGACTGTGGCTGTGGCTGTGGCTGTGGCTGTGGCTGTTGTTGGTGCTGTGACTGTTGTTGCGGTTGCGAGAGCGACGGCTGCCGGCAGACGCTGCTGCGAGGTGCGAGGCCGAGACGGGAGTGATGGGCGCCTGCACCGATGCTTGGACACGCAGCGACAGCGCTGCATCGTGCGTTGACGAGCGTCCGTCCGACGATTCTGCAGATGGCGATCGATGATGCTGATGCTGATGCTGATGCTGATGCTGATGCTGATGCTGATGCTGCGGCATTGGAATAGGCGCTGGCATTGTCGCTGGCATTGTCGCTGTTGCTGTCGCTGTTGCTGCTATTGGTGGCGCCATGGACAGATCTGTTGTGAACCGCAGATTTGGAGGCTGAACGAGATGAGTTTGGCCGAAGCATCAACTTGGAACCAAGCATCCTCAGGAGTTTCGAATTTGCTCTCATAACCACAACCACAACCACAACCACAGCCATATATAATCATCTTCATTCAGCAGCCACATTGATCAGATCTTTGAGTTTGATGAGCCAGATACTGCAGAATATGGTGGTGGATCATCAGTCATCCTGCGCGCATCCATCTGCTGGTGCTGGTCCGTCTGTTGGTACCGAGACTGCGACTGCGAGCTTGTGTTGCTTGACTCTCGCTGCGCACGGCGGTCTGCGCGACGATCTGCCCTGCGCTGGCGACGATCCCTGACTCGCCCGCCAAGCACCGTATCCATCACAACACCAACTATTCCAAGCCGCACTGGCGGTGCCCGTACTGGCTCACGCACACTCGTCACACTGCCACCGTCGCTGCTGCGGCCACCTGCAGATGTTTGCGTGCTACAGGACGATATCTGCTCCTGCATCCTGCGTTGCTGTGAACTTTGTGGGGCAGTTGCATTGCTGCTCTGACCCTGGTTATTGCTCATTGACCCGCTCGCTTCCTCCGACTTGCCCATCCTGGCTTGGCTTGGCTTGGCTTGAATGCGCGGAGACCGGGAGATTGCAGGCAAGAATGGCAGCCTTATGAATCCCAACAACGAAACAACTGGAGCGGAACTTTGACCGCAGCACCACCGCACCGCGCCACGCCGCGCACTTTGGGCTGTGTATCTACATTGCCTCTGCATTGGTCCACCGCCACACCGCATCGATTCCCCCCACAGCCATCATGCCGCATTGCAAATAGCAGGAAATGTAACAGATGGCTTCATTTACGATTAGATGACGACGATGATGACGATGATGACGAAAACCATGCCCATCCGCCATCTTTAGTGTGCCCGTTTGCTGCTGTTGCTGTTGCCGCTGTTGTTGCTCCTTGAGACACCGGCTGTGATTGCTGCGTTTGCTGTTGCTGCTGTTGCTGTGAATCAGGCACGAGTCCAGCCGTCTTTGGTCCAGACTCGCTGCTGCCTTTGCTGCGATCCATCTGGAGCAATGGCAGCGACGGTCGCTTCATGCCTCCTGTGCCTCCTGCCATCAGCCGGAATCTACTAGAGGTTGTTGGTGACGCGACTGCCGGTGGCGCAGTATATCCTGACGGAGAAGCAGCTGCAGATGTGGACGCGGACGCAGACGCAGATACAGGAAGCGAGCCGGCTGCGGTGCTCTTGGATGCCTGCAGCTGCGCATATGCCAACCTGTTGAGTGAGTTGGGTCCTGGTTCTCCTTGCACAACAGCCAATGTTGTTTGATTGTCAGGAAAATCCTCCTCGCCATCTTCTTCATCGGCATCCAGAGCCTGTGTTGCAATGATCGTAGGCGGTGGCACAGTATTCGGATCCTTGTCTGTGACTGCGAATGCGTTCTGGAGAGGAGTAAAGACTGGCGGCTCAGTACCACTAGGCGTTGATGCTGGCGTGGAAACTTCTACGCGAGGCGACCATGTCTCTGGCATGATCGTCTGGAGCACTGTCGATGATTCAAAGTCTGACGCTGTGTATAGATACAAATATCCTGTGCCGAGTGAGTTGGAGTCGCCAAAGTATAGACACAAATCTGTTTCTTCGACAGTCTTTTGATCCATGAATGGAGCCAGTTGGTCTCACAGTCAGTCAAATCGCATAACACGATGTGGGTGGATACGTTTAGATTGCCATAAGAGAGTCGGTTGGTCAGAGCAAGGTGAATTCTGGCTTACAGACACTTCGTCATCATCAAACAGCATCCATTGGTTGTCGCTCTTGACAAGTGCAACATAGTGTCCTGACTGCGGCCCACTGCGATACAGTTGTCTCGTTAGTATACATGTATATCTTGTGGATCATCAAGTAGAGCATACAAGATCATGTCATATTGATGCCATTGAACAACACACCTGCCGATATGGACAATTACACCGTTTAGGTTGTAAAGCCGGTCGGCATTTTCAGCGCCATCAGCCTGTTTCGATCACACAAAAACCCGGCGAGAGAATAGCATCAGCTTCTCATAGGGTTGCTGCATAGCGTTATGCAATGACTGCTACTCACCGTATTGAACAATCGCATCTCGAGTGGAAACGCAACGCGATAGGACAGCTTTGAATATCGACCAAGCTGCTCCTGGAACTTGAATCGTTTAAGATGTACAGCAAGAACATTTGGAAGCCGTTTGATTTTCATCCTTTGGAACGTCAAGTAACATGGGGTATCAGAATAGCAGAATAGCAGAGTGGCCGTGGCAGCACGGGAATGCTGTTCAGTGCCATACAAACATAAAGTCGTATCCAAAACAATACAAAGTCGATGCTTCCACTGGCATTCTTACCGCTTTTCTGCTTCTTGTAGGCTGTTACATGTATCACAAAAGAACTTGTTTTTCTCACACAGAACTTCTGATGACGAAAAGTTCCGCAAGCAAGACGATATAGATGAGTGCTGGTCGATATCGATGGACAGGTCTAGAAATGCTTCATCTCGATTCGTCACCTGTGCAAGCGGCACGTGCTTCAGTAACATAAAACAGAACAGAACAGAATCCACAGGCAGAAGAACAACGAGCAGACAACATCATTTGGGGTCTGCGGACTCTCTTACCGACTCGCAATTCAAGCACTTTGTCTCGTTTGTCAATAGTCCCTCGAAAAGCGCGTGGATCCACGTTGTCGGTGATGGTAGTTTGTCTAGGATCGGTAAATCGCACGGAATCGCAAAACGTTTGTTGGTCAGCAGAAGGCATTACATGGAAACAAGATACTTGTTTCGAGCAACCGACCAGTTGGCTGTTTGAGCAGAGGTATATTTAGCGTCTTGAGCTTTTCGCTTGCATGGTGCTTTTGCTTTGTGAGTGTGTCTGCAAAGACATTGAGCAGGTAATTAAATAGCTCGTGTGCGTCTTGCTGCATTGTGTTATTAAACAGTTCTGAGAAGCGAGAGATTAGCGATTGGGATACCCATGGCGGTTTAGATGGCTCGCAAAAAGGCAGTCAGAGTCTGTTTGCACTGCACCATTTTCTGATTTAAGCTTTGCGACAAACGGCTTTGGAGCATGAACACCAGATCGTTTCTTCTGACTTGATATTGTCATGAATAGATCCTGGATAGCGTTGAGCAGTGTGTCGTTGTTTGATTCGTCGAATGTATGTCCCTGTAGCAGCGCAGCCACATTTGAGCCTGCCCATATGCCGCGACCGATTGCGCTCTGTGATGCGCCAGTCGCAGATGTCGTGAAGCTTGCAGCAAAGCTTGTTGATCGACTCAACAGATCTTCTGATCCCGACGCAGATGCCGATTTATCGCCTGTCGCATAAGATCCGCGCTTGGTTGATGCAAGCATGCCAATTGATGGCGGTGCCGGTGTGCTGCTGCCTGAAGTCCCTGGCCGACTATAGCCTACTGTCGAGACATTGGACACCGAGGAAGCATCTGCGGCGATGGCGAGCTGCAGGATCTGACGGGCAGCCGCAAGATCAAAGCGAGCGTCCGCAGCAGCGAGCTGGAAAGCAGATTCTGGGAAGCAGTAGCATAGCAACGATTCCCGAAACGGCCGACAGAAGTAGAGCACCTGCAGCACCGAGTTGCAGTAGCATGTGTTTCCAAACTGCCATATGTTGCGATGGGATTGTAGCATCGGTTGATTTGCGGATTGGGTCCGCCAGGCATTGCATCGATCAGGAAACCCACGGACAGCCAATAGTAACGAGCCAAGGGCCGAGAGCCGAGCAAGAGCCAAGGGTCAATCAAGGGCCAATCAAGGGTCGAGCATGAGATTGACAGGAAACGCAGATCAGCGAGTGCCAGATTCAGGCTCATCTGCAGCGCTTTCGCAGACAACAGAGATAACAGAAGCAGCAGTAACAGTGGAAGTGGGAGTAACAGTAACAGTGACAGTTACAGCCCAAGACAAGAGTCTCGACGACGCCTACATTCTCAAAGCCAAAGTGCCGCTCTTCGCCGCCAGGAACCCATTCTGGTGCAGCTGCGCCTGATGAGTTCTTGCCCTGTGCCGTCCCATCCCATCCCATCCCATCACATCACATCAACCCGCCGAGTTGCAAGTCACAAGTTAAACAGTCAATCACAGCATCTCCGTCAGCTGCAAAGGCGCTGGAGGGCGACAACAAGAACAAGAGCGAGAGCGAGAGCCAGAGAGGACACGGCTCGTAGTTTGCTGGTGCTGGCGCTGTTGTTTGTGCTGCTGCTGGTGCTGGAGAGAAGCGCAGAGGGAGCGAGCGAGCAAGCAAGCTTGTGCTCACCGATGAAATCCACTTTGTCAGGAACGACATCGATCTTGGATTGGAAACGAGTTTGATTCAATTGGCTCGAGTTTGTTGATCAATCTGGTTCTCAACTCACACTTGTCCCGTGTGTGTGTGTGCCGTGCTGCTGCCTGTACAGAGAGTCCCGCCATACTGGCTCAAAGACCATACCCACCATGATCGACACTGCGAATCAAATCTTGTTGTTTGGCTGCAGCGCCAGATCAGGATTGGAAATCTTGATGCTCAATCAGACTACAAAACCGCGCTTTACAACGTTTCCCTTCAAAAAACAAGCATCAAATCTAGCATTCCATCTGGAATCTCGCTGCAGTCATCAACTAAGGTCAAACCAAGTCAAACCAAACCAAGCCAAACAACATGCAGTCTGAAGACCCTCGTGCAAAAAAGAAGCGCGACGAGCTTCACCAACGCGCCATCCAGGAGATGCTTTCTCGTCCCGATAACCAGCTGTGCGCGGACTGTGGAACCAGAAGTATGTCTGAGGATAAATACATATTGGTTGCCGCCGTCCAGCATCCACGGCTTCGATGTTTTTACTAATGACATGTTTCGAACGCTTCCGTTCCATATCTCTGTTCCAAATGTGCGTCATCCTGCTTTCACAATCTACAGATCCACGTTGGGCCGCCGTGAACATTGGATGCTTCCTATGTACGTATTGCGTGCCTTTTACACTATCTCCACGCGAACTGTATCCCTTAACGACTGTCATGCTAACGCTGTTTTACATACACATTATACTCACAATCGCCAAATGGCAACTACAACAACAACGACAATGCGTTACAAGGTATTCGCTGCGGCGGTCTCCATCGAAAACTTGGAACCCATATCTCCAAGATCAAGTCCACAACGCTTGACTCATGGACGCCTGAAAACATCGAGGTGAGCTCAGACAGCGACACATTGATATTTTGAAACTTGATCATTCTCACTGCAACTTCAATAGCCATGGAGATCTCCCTTTTTTGACACACCTGCTTGATTGTGGCATGATCAAACGATTGCCTTTTACTGCATGTTTTCACAGTTTATGAACACGATGGGAAACAGCAAAGTCAACGAGATGCTTCTGTCTCGAGGCAATATGCCGTCGGTTAATACCAACGATGACAGGTTCGCCTGATCTCTCATCACAGATATCTCAATCAGCCACCCAATACTAACATAAATCTCTCGTCTCCTCTCTTCCATCCAATCGTCTTTATTGGATTGTGCTATTAGCCAAATGGAAACATTCATCCGAAACAAGTACGACAAGAAATTCTATTCGGTTTATGGCCCGCAGGTGAGAAGTCCAGACTCAGCTCTTCGAACAGCTTCTGGATTGCATAGCTCACATGTTCTCTGCGATACAATCAACCTGTCACATATACAGCCTCCATCTACCTTTGATCGACAGCACCATCAGGAGCAAACCCTGCAGCGCACTGATACAAGCAAAGTGGTTGTCCTGAAGACAGCATCGCCAAGGAGCCACGATCCAGCATCGTCTAGTAGCAGCTCGACGCGTCCACAGTCTCACCAGGGGTATCATAATACCTCTGCCGACCGCCAGTATACGCCTTCTGCTGGTCAGATCGAGCAGCTGCGCCAGATGGGCTTCACAAACGATGAACACAATCAAAACGCGCTCTTGATCGCAGAAGGCAGCCTTGACGGTGCTATAAATCTGCTTCTAGAGTGGAACAAGGGTGCACGAGGCAGTCTTTCGGACGGCAGCACCAACTCAAGCATTGTTTCTCAAGTGCAACAGAGAAAGCAGTCTACGATGCAAGTTCCTATCCAACAACAACAACAACAGCAGCAGCAGCAACAGGGTTTGGCTGGCACAAAGCAGTCGCGTGATGCTGATCTACTTGGCGGATTGCTTGACGACACTCCTGTTATCTCGCAGCAGCGACAGCAGCCGTTTGGTGCACAGCAACAGATGTTTGGTATGAATCCGTTTGGTAATGCTCAGCAGCAACAGGTTTCACAGATGCCATCTGGTATGTTTGGCAACCAGGCACAATATCCAATGATGGCTCAGCAGCAACAGCAGCAACAGCTACAGCAATCGAATCCTTTTGAATTCAAGATGCAGCAGTCGATGCAGCATCAACAAACGCAGCAGCAGCAGCAGCAGCAGCAGATCCAGAAAGCAATCCGTTTGCAGGATTCAGTCCAACTCCGGCATCTCTGATCCAGCCACAATCGCAGCAGCAGCAGCCATTTGTTCAGCAGCAGCAACAACAACAGCAGCAGCAGATGATCAAACCCATGATCACTGGAAGCAACAGCAGCAATGGAAATCCCGGAAAGGACACGATCATGTCTCTGTTTGCCACGCCTTCGCAGCCGCCTCAGCAGCAACAGCAGTACGGACTTGGCATCACTCCTCAGCAGCAGTTCCAACAGCAGCCATTCATGCAGCACCAATCAAGCTTTGGTGCAATGACTGCGGCTCCATTAGCAAACGCATTCGGACAGCCCATGATGCAGCATATTCCACAGCAGCAACAGCAGCAGCAACAGCAACAGCAATACTTTGCCAGCAACAATCCGTTTGGAAGTATGCAGGCAAACATGAATACTCCACGCGCAATGCCGCCCATGGGTGCTTCGATGGGAATGGATTCGTATGCTCGTATTGCTGTGGCATCGCAGAGCAACGATATGACGGGCGATCTCTTCAAGCCGCCGTCGCAACAAACTCAGCAGCAGCAGCAGCGCCAGCAGCCAGGTCGCTCGGATCTTTTCAGCGATCTCGCCATAACATTCAAGTGAGAGCTTATCTCTGACTCGTAAGACGGAGATCAACTGCGTCTGACTGCAAGCAATCCAGCAATCCAGCAACCAATCAAGCAATCAACCAAGCAGCAATGAAGACAGATCTGGAAGAATCCAGTTTAAAGTTGCGATTTTTCTTTTTTCTTCGTCTTCTGGTCAGCCAAACAATAACATCAGCTGTTGATGGCATCGGTATCATCCAACTGGAAGGCGCTGAGCAAGGTGCGCATGCTCCACAGATGCCTTCAGCCTATATCCATGCCAAACAATTCGACAGTGCCATCGTCTTTAATTCTTCGTGCTGACTGCAATGGCGCATATGTATATCTCAGAGCTTGCTCAAGCGGCCGACAGACAAGTCTAAAGCTCCTCAGCCTCAAGTGGCAACGCCAGCTGCGGTCGACAGCAGCCTGCCATCAGCAAAGCGAGCCAAGATTGATTGTTGTATAGATTCCAGGTATGACAGAAGCTTGGTGCTGAGCGTGGCTGTCTGAGTGGTTGTCTGAGCCCCCAAAGCATCAAAATGTGTCCAATCCCAAACACCAAATGGTTCATTGACATGTGTATATTGACTGCAGCCATGTGAATATACCTCGAGCCGTGCCCGCTCAAAGCAGCAGTGATGGCACAACCCACAACGAGAGCAGCAAACAAAGCACTGATAAAGATGAGATGGATCCCAGCATCACCGATGTGCCTGACAACAAGAAGCGCGATATGAGCATTCTTGATGCGATTCTTGGCAACAGCGACTTTGTGCAGGGTCCTCCATCTGATGATGAGACCCAAGCTCACCCCGAGCAGTCAAAGCATAAGACCAAAAGAGAGCGCTCAAAGGAAATGGCAAAGGCTGCAAAGGCTGCTAAACTGGCTGCAAATCCAGCTAAACCAGTCGCAGTGTTTCCACCTCCACCTGCAGATCCTTCCATTCCATATCCTGTTACTTCATCAGACGACAAGACAGGAGAATACAAGTAAGATGCCAGTCGAATGCATTGCTGCCAAGCCAAGTCGTTGTGTAACTTGTTGCTGACTCTTGCATGGTGGAACGACAGGATCGGCAAATATGTTGCAATCGATTGCGAGATGGTAGGCGTTGGATATAATGGAGCACAGTCGG
Organism: Homolaphlyctis polyrhiza JEL 142; assembly: GCA_000235945.1. Classification (NCBI taxonomy): domain Eukaryota; kingdom Fungi; phylum Chytridiomycota; class Chytridiomycetes; order Rhizophydiales; genus Homolaphlyctis; species Homolaphlyctis polyrhiza. Next base: position 9,027 of record JH393004.1, read on the forward strand.
TACTCGCACGAGTCAGTATGGTCAACTACCACGGACACGTTGTGATGGATGAATATGTGCTTCCTGAAGAACCAGTGACAGACTACAGAACGTTTGTGAGTGGCATACGGCCAGACTTGCTCAAGCGATATGGTTGGTGCTCTTGCTTGATAAAAAGAGGTGTCCAGATATCTATAGGTTTTAGTCATTCCCAAAAACTAATAATACCGTGCGATTACTGAATTGATCAATGATTCAAGGCAAACCGTTCAAGCTGATCCAGCAGCGTGTCGCAGACATCATCAAAGACCGCATTCTTATCGGACATGCAATCAAGAACGATTTGAGTGCACTGCTTTTGACATTCCCTGCCAATATGATTCGTGATACATCTATTTACAGACCGCTCCGAAACCCAAGGACTGGAAAGCCACAGGCACTGAGAAAGCTTTCTGCCAAACTGCTTGGCTTAACGATCCAAACTGGCGAGCACTCGTCAGTCGAGGACGCGCGTGCAACGATGCTGATCTTCCGGCTCTTTCGCGAGCAATGGGAGGAGCAATTACGAAGCGGTGAGCTTCGCAAAAAGGTCAAGAAGCAACCCAAAAAGGCTACCCAATAAAAGTTGCCCTTGAGCACAGCATTTTCATTACGTTTTCAAGCCACAGCCGCCTGTCAGCCCATCCATCGCCAGATCAATGCTCGCGACGTGTCTTGGGCACCTGAAACAAGATGGGATACCGATGCCAATCAAACTCGCCAACATTAGCCTCCTGCAACAGATTATAAATCGTTCCTTCCAAAACAGTCTCGACGCAATTCTCGAAGCCGACCGATCCAATAATATCCAGATCGGTATGTCGCGGCTCATCATACATGACATCGCCAATCAAACGAGCATTGGAGCCGGTGTCTTCCTCACACGCGTCGGAATCAAGCAGGATGCCTCGGCCTTGTTTCGGACAGATCTGCGCAAAGTAAGGCGGTGTACTCTTTAGGGCTTGTTCTGGCACCGCTTGGATGTCGGGATCTTGGAAAACATCGTTGAGCAAGCTGAGCATTGCAGCGTGGATATTCTTGGTACCGTCATGCTCGATTTCCAACGACTATGATACCAACCAGTCAAAATGCATATCATCATGTATGTAGATATATATCAACAGCATCCAGGTTGATGACAAGGCGGTCGAACAAATGCTTACTTGTGTGCTGGAATCATCTGTGTAGTCGATGCGACGTTCTTGAAAGAAACTATGATATCCGTCGAAAAGGTTGCGGAACTCTTCTACGGCGTATGAGCGAGCACGGATAGATAGGAATACTTGCGATGGAACTGGCATGGGAAGCATGTCTGCAGATGCAGGATCGCTTCCGATTGTGATACCTGCATGACATCATAGCATAGATTTGATTCAATCAGCAACATTTCTAACATCCAAGGCACA
>JH393004.1:29779-54105 GCA_000235945.1 Homolaphlyctis polyrhiza JEL 142
CGTTCTTGTCATCAAGAAGCCAAACGATCTCCGGACAACCGAAGCCATGCAAAAGCTTCTCAAGCAAGTTCCTCCAACTCATGCACTGCCAATCACAGTAGTCCGATCACTGACTCCAATCCTTACTGTGATTGCAGATGGTTTAAGCAGCATCAGCCTCATGCAAACATCATTGTCGAAGCCTCGTCGATTGACGAACTGTCGCAACAGGATCCCTCGGCGAACCTGTCCAGCTTATTTACGCTTGATGCGCCATCAAATCATGGTATCGTTGCATTCTGCGGCATAACGATCGTCATTAACCCCCCTCCCCACTTGCAGCCCTTCACACTTACTTGCCTGTTCTTACGGATCTCCTATGGATAAAACATGCTGTGCACTTGATCAAACAAAGATACAAGCATTTGGAAAGAATGTCTAAGAGTGGTTGACTTTGTTGTGACACTTGGTGGCGATGGAACCATTCTTCACGCTGCATCGCTGTTCCCGCAGCGAATTCCACCTATTCTTTCGTTTTCCCTTGGATCGCTCGGGTTTCTTCTTCCGTTCAGTAAGTAGATAGAGATTCTAAACCCTCATCGCAGTGGTTCTTCTAGCTTCTCCTATCTATGTGATGAGGGTTGCGGTTATCCTGCTTGTTACACGTTGCTGAATGTGTTTGCATGTATGGCTGGATCGACTATTAGATTTTAACGACCATCCTGTGGCATTGGCAAAGATGTTTGATGGAGGTGTGTCGGTCATGCATCGAATGCGATTGGCATGCTCACAGTTCTCAAAGGACGGCCAAAAACTCAATTCGGATGGTGAGTTGAGATTCTGATATACTCTGTATTCCCATCCTCCCCCCCCCCCAAAAACAACCCTAGAGCAACAAAGCGACAGAGAATGAGGGCAGAGATCAGTGCTCTATATCTGCCTATTCTATGTCTCTCTCTCTCTCTCTACATTGCTTTTGCAATCCAATGGAGCCTGCTTGGATTCAATCATGGTGGCAATGATGATCTTGCTGACTCGATTGACCCATAGAGTTTCAAGCCATGAACGAGATCACTGTGCATCGTGGAAAGAATGCTCAGCTGACAGCACTCGATGTATTTGTGGGCGATAGTCTCTTGACAAACGTCGTGGTAAGTCCATACAGCAGTAGAAATTCTTCTGCATCTGTTCAGCTATCGGCATACAAAGATCATCCATATCAATCTCAATCGTTGTGTTTGCTCTATTTGCCTTCTGATGTCCCCTCCTCGGCTCTTGTTGACAGGCAGACGGGTGGGTTTAACAGATTGGTAACTGCAGTCGCAACCTCGCGCCTCCCATTTGGACTGACACCAATGGCGAATTTGGAATGGCGATGCCTAACCGCTTTGCAACTATCATTCAAGCTTGATTGTATCGACACCGACTGGATCTACCGCATACTCGCTATCAGCCGGCGGACCCATTGTGCATCCACTAGCAGAAGCTTTACTCTTAACCCCAATCTGCCCTCGCTCGCTGTCGTTCAGACCCATTGTACTCCCTGCAAACGCCTCCATTAGAATCAAGGTATTCTCACTCCAATCAGTTATGGTCTTAAAGCCATATATAGATACATCTATCTCGGCTACTTTCCATTCAGCTCTAACCATTCACTGACGCATTCACTAATTGCATATTGCCAATCTGTGAAAACCAACAAATCAAGCTTTCTGCGGTAGCGCGTGCATCACCTGACGTAACGGTTGATGGTCGCGATGTGTTCTTGTTGAATAGCAACGAGTCAGTTGGAGTACAGACATCTGCGTTTGCAATCCCATGCGTCAATCGTATGGCATCAGGCAAGGGCTGGCAAGAAAGCATCCGACAGACGCTGCGCTGGAACCAAAACTTTGTCAACTCAAGTCTGCTGTCTCACTTCAACTGACTAGAGCAGAGTGCGCACGGCAAAGAATGACACAGACAATGATAATGCAACAGCCAGATAAAGAACAAATTAAAGCCATGCAGTGCCGATTCTGATGGAGAAAAAGGTGGAAACCCAGATTCGTGTTTCAGTTTGGGAATGAGATGACGCGAAAAGGGAGAGGGGGAAGCAAGCGAGGGGCTTTAGAGGGCACTGGCACCAGTGATAATGTCAATAAGCTCGTTTGTAATCTTGGCCTGACGAGAGCGGTTGTACGTAAGAGTCAGTCGCTGGATCATGTCACCAGCATTCTTTGTGGCGTTTTCCATGGCTGTACGCTTGGCGCACATCTCCGAGGCATAGCCCTCAGCGAACGCGCAGTACAGGGTGTTGGCAAAGTTGAACTCCTCAAAGTTCTTGAGCAGATCATCCTCAAACTCATATGCTGCGATTTTGGCTGTATGGATGATCATCGAGTAGATCAATTGCCGGGTTTCGAGTCGGACAAGAGTAAGAGATGCACAGTCAGCAGGGATAGAATAAACGCGCAAGTATGCAGAAGCGATTCAAAAACATACGAGCAGCAGCGACAGCCTTTGCACCAGGCAGGAACGCGGTGGTGGTGTCATAAGCAATGACCGACTTGAACTTGTTGTAGATGATGTTGGCCGAGTCAAACTCTGGCTTGGCCGAGTAGATGGCGTCGCCAATGATTGCAGACTCGAACCATGTCGGCTGGTTCTTGGTGACGGCATCGAATGAAATGAAAATGTTGTTGCGGTACTCGCGCTGCACCTGCATCTTGGCCTTGAGACCGCAAATAGCGGCATGGGCGTTGGGGTTTGCCGCAAGGAAGCGCTTGGTTGCCTTGGACACATACGAGTGAATACCGCCGCAGAGACCACGGTCCGACGAGACAGTAACAACAATCGAGGTCTCGCCCTGGGTTGTTGGAACTTCGGCGTGCTTCTGGAATGCTGTGGTTGATAGATCGCATTGATAGAATACACACAGTAAAGTTGTTTTTGATGCAATCGGTGTTGTATGTCGCCGTCGTCATTTGCATCCACAGATGGGTGCAGCGAGTCGTTTTGCAGTTGGATATTGACACATTCGTCATGACCGCACAGCCATCGTTGATCGCCACAGCACGAAGTAGCATCAGTCAGCAAACCCATTGATCTAGCAATCATCAAATGCACACCATATTCAGGAGAGAGAGAGAGAGAGAGAGAGAGAGAGAAAGAACAGGATATGGATAAAATGCAGAGCTCTATCAACAAAATAAGAAAAGCGGACGACGCAGCATACCAGTGTTTGCAGCGCCAAAGACGCGCGACTGCTCCATAAGACGCTGGGCACGGGGCACCTTGGTCGAGGCAATCATCTTGACCGACTTTGTGATCTTGGCAATGTTCTGGATGGACTTGAGACGCATCGAGACTTGAAAAAGCAGTAGAGCAGACCAGCAAGCGAGTTGATTGCGTCAGGACGACGAGGGGGCGGCGGAGATGTACAACTCAGAGTCAGCAGGTGTGGTTGTGGTAGGTAGGCAGCTTTCTATGTATGCAGACTGGCTGGCTGTGGCTAGTTGTGGTCGATGCTTGCTGGCTGGCTGGCTGGCTGGCTGGCTGGCTCTGGCTGGCGGCACGGCGAGGGAGAAAGATGATGGTGAAGACCAAGCCGACGATCTTGCCCTCGTCCAGCCAGACAGCAGCAGGGGCGACAGCTCCGACGACTGCCGCGACGACGACGACGGCTGTGATGGCGATGGCACTCACTTTCCTTGAGCGTAGCCATGTTGCGGGTTGCCTGCACAGAGGCGGCTGCGGCGGAGGCAGGCTGGACAATGGAGCGAGGCGAGAACATGGCTGCGACTATTGGCTGTTGACTGTGGGCGAACAACAATCCCGCGCAGTCTCGCATTCATTCACAGTTTGGTTTCCTGGGGACGCTCTCGTTCAACCATCACTCGCATTGATTCACCCCCCTGCTATTCCAACTGCAACCACAACCACAACCACATTCGCTGCCAGCAGATGTAATCTGATGCTGCTTTGCGACACGCTCTCAAACTATGCACCACAAACAAGCACAATGGTTCAGACGTATATACAGTTTATTGGGTGGTCATGAAGGGTGAATACGAGCGTTGTGGTTATGCGAAGAGGGTTGAAGAAAGCCGAAAGTAGCAGAGGAAAACTAGGGCAATCAAAACAGAAACAGAGATAAGGAGACGGGAGGAGGAGAGACAGTGTCAGAAAAGCCCTCAGGCGTCGACAGTGGACACAGAGGGTGTTGGATCGTCGGACAGAATAATGACTGGATGCGAAAGTCGGCGGCGCGGTCGAAGCGACGGATCGCCATATTCGACAGATACAACCGATGGCTCAACATCCATTGTTACGGGAGTGATTGGCAGCGAGAGGAGCGGGGGTCCTGTGAGTGCAACGCCGACCGCAGTGACAGCGCCAATCGTCTGCATTGGAAATGAATCCACGCTGGAGACAGTCGATTCGTGATCAAGAAATGATGGTGGATGGTCAAGCAGACGGACCAGGCGTGCCTTCGCCGATGCTGCTTTCGAATTCAGCGTTGCCAAAGCGAGTTGTTGAGCCGGTCGCGTCGGCGAATCCGCTACCGCTGGGATATGTGTAGTAAGGGCTGCGAGAGTTGACCGAGTGCACAATGGCAGCAGCGGCAGCCGCTTGTCGGAAAGGCGATTGAACAGGAGACGCAGCCGCAGAGATTGGCGGAGTGTCGAGAGTACCCTGTGTATTGGTGCCAGGCAGCAGCAGCGATGACGAAGCTGAAGCTGAAGCTACAGCCGTGGTTGCTGTGCTGGTGCTGGCACCATAGGCAGATAAGTATGCGAGAGCCGGAGTTGCCGTTCTTGCATTGCCAGTGCTGAGGGAGCGAGACGGCGAGGGTGATGGGGGTGTGAGTGTACCATTGGTGCTGGGAGGAGAGCTTCCCACAGAGCTTGCTGAAAAGTTAAATTTGAGGTTTGCAAGCGACCCTGGCTGGCGAAGGAGACGCAGACGCGCAGGAATCTTGCCGGCAGCTGACGAGGCTTGTCGGATAATGTCAATGGGTGAAATGCTCTTTGCAGCAGAGTCAGAATGTCCTGATGATGCGTCTGCCAGCAGTGGAGCTCCGTCAGTGCGGCCACGCGAAACTGAAAGCGCCGACAATAGAGTCTCCAGCTGTCGATCAGCCGCGTTGTTGTCGAGCGCCGAGTTGACGCGGCCAGATTGATCGGTCACGGGAGGTTCTAGTGAACGCGACATCGCAATGAGCTGATCGGGAGTCAGATGCGGCAGCATGCTGGACGAGTAGCGTGGCAGAGACGAGAAAGAGCGAGGATGCGAGCCATCACGAGAACCATTGCTTTGGGCCGTGCTTTGGCGCTGGGAAGGCACATTCTCGGATGAAGTACCACTGGTGCTACTGCTCATGTCAACAACAACAGCGTCCTCAGCCTCGTGCTGCGATCCATCAATCGAGTTGGCTGGAGAGTCATCTGTCATATCGAATGATTGGCTGCATGACTGGTACTCAACGATCTTGGTGATGCGACGGCTAAGCTCCCAGTGCTTTTCAAAATTGATTAGACCGCTTTCAAGGATCTTGGGCTGTATCTCATTCTGTTGAAACAGCAAACGCAGTGAATGAAAGGGAAGAGGGTTGCAAAACTAGTCAGTTACAATCGATCAAGGCTATTGCATGGCAGCGTATGCGTAAACCAGTGACAGTTGGCAACAACTTACAATGCTCGAAAGATCTTTTATAACTAGACCCATGAACGGAATGATTGTATAAGGCGACTTGCTCTCTAGCTCGCGGTACGCGGTATAATTGCCTTGGAAGCTGAAGAGAGCCTCAAATTTGTCATATATGGCACGAGTCGCTGTGGGAAGAGCAGCAAACGTTTTCTTGAGCCTGAACACGGGGGTGGTGATCAGACCAGAGAAGATGGCCATTGCCGTGTTAAAGTTGCCAAGAGTCATACAGATATGTGCGACTCGGATGAGCTTGCCAAGTGCAAGTGCGCGCTGCTTGACGGTATCGTAGGAGCAGACAACGGTTGCTGCCCAGTAGCTTAGTTGGTTGAATCGTTCAATGAAGAGGTTAAGGTTGGCAGTACATGACTCGCGAGAGTAAGAAATCGAGTCAAAGACAGAGTCTGGTGCCACATAGTAGATAAACTCGGCAGGTTTGATCGCCTTGAACATGATCCAGTCACGGCGAGTAAAGTTGGTTGCGATAAGTTTAGAGGACATATTCACGACATCGTATTCAGAACGAATAGTATCGCGAAGCTCATCCATGTCTGTGATTGCAAGCAGCCGCGAGCGTTCATAGCTCAAGAGGCTAATAGTGTCTGGAGACTCTGTTCCTGCGTACGCTGATGTGACGGCATCCATGAAACTATCGGCATACGACTTTTGACTGGTCGCTGAGATCATGCGGCCAAATGCAAACAGTTTCTCAAGAGCAGGTGGATGGCAGAGGTCGCGAGGATATTGCGTCAACCATTTCTTGACAAACGAGCAAATACGATGCATGAGTACGGCAGGGAGTTGGCGAGGAGTTTGTTCGGGTAGAGGAACCGAGTTTGGATTACTCTGCAGCTGCTCGTATTGCCGTGCTAGCTCGTCAAGGACCTCGATGGGTGTTGCGAAGAGTCGAAATGTGAGAAGAAAGGCGTCCGCAAACACCGACACTGGTTGAAGGCAGGCATATGTACCAAGAGCGGTTGGTCAGTAACGGAGCTGCAACAAGGATGACAGAGACAAATGCAGCGAGGACAGGCTGCAGCAGTAAGAGTACGAGATCACAGTGGCTTACATGGCTCCTTATAAATACATCCAATCAGTGCTCCAAGTGTGCCTGCAGTTGCCATTAGCTGACCGTCGCTCACTGCCTGTATCAGCGTCGAGCTCGTTCTTCTCAACGTAGCGGGTGCATTGGATATGCGGAACGATGACGATGGCCTGACACGATTGCTTGTGGCTGCGGTTTCTGTTGCTGCTCGGTTTTTCATTGGCGATGCATGTTGCGATGCATGTTGCGATGCGTGTTGCTCCATGTGCTGCTTTTCGGGACTTCCAATCGAGCCAGTCGACAATGGTCGCGGTCGCATCGTTCTCCCTGAGGCTGTTCGCCGTCTGGAAGTGGTTCGATCAGTGTTGCTGCCGCTGTCACCGCTGGCAAGATCGGCTGTAGTTGGCTGTGAATGCTGCGGTTGCGGGTTGCTGGCTGCTGCCTTTGGATTCAGCGCTGCCGAGATGCTTCCCGTCAACCCCTTGAACATGCCCTGCTTGAAGACGTTGCTCTTGGAGCGACGGGCAAACCAACGGCGAGGAGAGTCGCTGGTGTCTCCTGATTCCGAAAGATCTCCAGGCTCTGCTGTAGCCAGTGCTGCGACTGTTGGGCTATCGGTGTCTATGCCGTGTATCGGCAAGTGCATCGCACTGCTGCTGGTTCGATCCATGGCTTCAGTCGCATCCTGCAGCGAGGATGAGCTGGACTGAGTGTCGTGCTCGTCGCCCACTGCGAATACTGGCGGTTTTGCGTGGGCTTGGCTTGCGCCACTGCGGATGCTGCTGATGGTGCTGCTGCTGCTGAGAGCGGCTGTGGTTACGCCAGTGACGTGCGAGCCCAGCAGGCTGGACGAGCGAAGTGGCAGGCTGTTGCTGATCCCGCTGCCGCTGCCGCTGCCACTGCGCAACGTGGCATTGGGATCGTAAATAGGATCGTCGCTGCTGCTGCTGCTATGGCCGTTACTGTTGTCTGTGCTGGAGAGTGAAAGGTGTGCGAGTTGCTGCTGCTGCTGCTGCTGTTGCTGTTGCTGCTGCTGTCGGTCCATGGTCTCGACGAGGATAGCCACGGCCTCGCCAAAGGTCTGGAAGATATCCCAAGCCTGTGAGCGACGGCATGCCGCAGCGTGCAAGATCGGATGGATTACGAGGGCCAGCGAAGAGCGAAGAGCGAAGAGCGAGCGAGCGAGCGAGAATCGCGGAGCAGGCAGAAGGAACCGCTCGGCAAGCCGTCAGTAAGAGCGGCTGAGAGAAACAAGGCCAGCAAGGACAAAGCGGGTGAAACAGCGCAGAGCAGCGACTAACCTGCGGCGACACCAGGCGATAGTCCGACTCCAGGCCCTCGCCATCTGCATACGTGAACGAGAACGACGATCTTTCCTGATTGAACGAGTACTTTACGATATTGGTCGCAAAGAACGAGCACAGGCGGCGCTTCTATATTGTGTCCAAGCTCGTCAGTATTGGGCCGTTTGGTTCTTTGGTTCTTTGGTCTTCGCTTGTCGCAGAAACAAGCAGCCGCCCGCTCCGGTTTGCAGCACATAGCGCTGTTGTGCTACACAGGCCTTGTACTGTGCTGCGCTATGTGCTGCGGCACCAGAAGGCGGGCCGGCTAGGCTAACAGACCAGCAGGCGGGGGGAAGTCGGTGATTTGGCGCCGTGCGTGCATGTGGGCCTTTGGAGGAGGCGCAGCGGAGTTGGGAGGTAATGGGTCGCGCACAACACAATAAGACTGCAGCCATACCTGTGCGTCGAGCAAGTCCATGCTGTTGAGTCGCATGAAGAGAAACGCCGGCTGTCCGCTTGCAGCCAATGTCTGATTATAGATGGCCGCCTAGTGCACAGCGCCACATCCAGAGACATGTGTCAGTTCAAGAGACTCGATGCTGCACGAGAGGCTGCATGCCAGCGAGTCGGTGGGTTGGGGCCAGGTCGCCGGCAAGTCTGCTCGCTGCGGGTGCACAGTCGCCAACTCGTAATTCGTCGTCCAAACAAACATCCTGCTGCCTCACCTCAAGCGGAAACAGAATGCCTTGCTTCAGCGCATCGGCTCCAAAGCCACCAGAGCCTGCCTGTAGCTGCAGCTGAGGCTCGGGTGCAGTGAATGCCAAACGCTCTCTAAGAAGCTCGGGATTGCTGGTCGCGAGTGCCGAAGGCATGGTGGGCTGCGCTGCCGTCTGCTTTGTTGGGTTGGACTGGGCTGCACGGCAATACGGCTGCTGCGGGATCGAAATGTTTTGTGGGAAACTCTGCAGAGGCGCATTCGACCGAGCCTGTGCCATTGTCCGGAGTTTGGCATGCAATCGTCCGGCCGACAACCAACAGCGACAACCACAGACAGCCATTGCACCCAGCGAGTGCGGAGCTTATCTGTGGCTTGTTTGCGGCTTGTTTGCATCCTTGCAAGCCAGAGTGCCTGGTGCTACAATGCATAACCCGCCCCCATCTTCGTTGCTTCCACAGTCGGGCATCTACAAGCAGCCAGATCGGCAGGATCAACAAGCAGCGCCGACCGCCCAATCAACCGCAAGCGGAACGATAAGGATATAAGACTTGTGGTCTGATTAACGCGAGAGCTTGTACGACTCGGGGTGTGTTCATTTCTGCTCCTCGCCACATCTCCCCCCAACAACTCTCCGCTCAGCCAACTGAACAAGATACTGGCCATCGCTCAAGTATCAGGCAAACGAAACCCCTGCTGCCTTGGATTTTGCTGCTGGCTCCGCAGCTGCAGCCGCTCCATTCGACTTGGGTCCGCTCCGAGTTGTCAATGTTGTTGTGGGACGCTTGACATTAGCCTGTGCTGCGGTTGGCTGGCAGCCAAGCATTGCTGGATCATCCTCGGGCCGGTGCGATACAATCTTGGGCGGTACCTTTTGGAACTTGGACATCTTGAATAGTGTCTTTGGGTCCTTGTCCAGTGTTGTTCTTGGCTTTGGCAGTGTATGCTGTCGAGGCACTGCAGTCTTGGCATTCATCTTCTTCAATGACTTTTCCTGGATTATAACCATCATTTGAGATTAGAGCAGCAGCATTAGATTCTGTGATGGAACTCCTTCCCCCCGTCACATCGTGCCACTCTGCCAGTGCTGATTGCGGATCGATCACTCCTTTACCTTTTCGATCTGATCCTGCTCCTGCTGTTTACGCTCAAGCTGCTCGAGCCACTCGCGCTGATACTGATCTGTCATCAATCGCGCAACAGGCGTGGATGGCCTAGAATGTCCAATAAAGAAGAGACAGGACATTTGTCATTACCAAGTACGTGAAATATTCCGATCATATACCATAGCGACACAAGGTTCCACCCAATAAAGCCGCAAACCTTGTTGGCTTTCCATAAGTAAAGTTGGAATTGGCGTCGCTTGGAAGTGGTCCGCGAGTGCGTTTGAGTCCGCCATCCACGCCAGTACGTTTGCCGCCATAGAGCGTATGGTCGCCAACCTTAACGCGCACGGGATGTGCCTCACGAAACTCGCGAATTGATTTTGGCGAAATAATACCCTGCTTTGCCGAATTGCGATTCATGGTGATATAGTCGAGGGCAGGGATTGCGTTTTTGGTCGTCGCCTTGACGTTCCAGTGTTGCACGACTGCAGATATAGTAGATGCAAGTGGCAAGAGTGTTCGACAGGCAACAGCATCAAGATTTTACAGTAATTATTATTATGTTGGTGATTATAGAAAGCCCCGATTCCAAAACTAGATATGCCAGTCGCTAGCTCATTCGCCTCGAGACTTTGCGATGAAGTCGAGGCAGTCAATGAATTCAATGATTCCAGTGCTGCCTCTGGAATTATCTCCGAGCGCGTCTGAGATAAGATGACATAAAAGCACAGCATAGACCGAACTTGCCTGTAGCAGCATTTTCGAGCGGATCGCGTTCGATACGCTTGCCGTAAACGTGGTCATCGCCAGGCAGATCATACACAGTCGGACGCGTCTTTCCAACAGCGTGCTTGACAAGCAATGGGTTGTGCGCAAAGCGGAGTGCTGTAGCTGACTGAGATTGCTGCTGGACAGCAACAGACACACTCGCACCGTTGGATTCTTTTGCCATCTGCTCTCACAGCAATCCTCTTTTTTCTTTGGCCGGTGTGATGTCTGGCTCAAGCGTTGCCCAGAAGCACCAGCAGCCCGTCCTCAGGTGCAGGAGTTGGATTTGGAGATATTCCACACACAGAAGAAAAAAAGCCAGCAAACTCAACAGCGTGGAGGAACAATGCTGGTGCTGTTCGAAACACCCGCGGGCTACGCCCTTTTCAAGCTGCTCGACGATGCCAAGCTCGCAGACCCAGAAAACATTTTCCAGGAGTTTGAGACACCCAAGCTTGCTAACAAGGCGTAAGTCGATCACTGAAGCCAGCGCGAGAGCACATCCACAAGCCAGAACTGGGCTATGGAAAACTTTTTTTTGTTTTTGAAAGGGTGTCGCTGCTGTTCTGTCGCTTGTCTTTGATTCTCAGCCAGCAGCAGCAGCAGCAGCAGCAGCAGCAGAGTCAGGAACAGGAGCAGAGGCCGCACCGACATCAGCCAAAGTCGCAGACGACACGGCGTCAGATGGGGTATCTGGCCCTCTGGTGCCACCAGCTGCGCATCAATGCTGCGTTGGCTTGATTTCGGGCCTTTTTTTGGCTTTGGTCTTGCTTGCTGTTCCCGAACAGTCTCTGCCTGCTTTCGCTGGCGGGAACACTCAAGAAGGCGGAACGATGCACAAGCAGACGGCCGCCGATGTTGCTTCGTTCAGTCACAAGCATCTTGCAGCCTCCAGATCTACAGACTGCTGACAGCTTCCTGCTTGCTCCAATATCGCTTTGCTTGACTTGGCTGACTATTGGACACCTTGCTGGCGTTGTTCCACGGGCAGTGTCAAGCTCAAGGCCTTTTCCAAGTTTGAAAACACAACAGATGCGCTGTCTGCTGTCACTGCGCTCGTCGAGGGAAAGATCTCCAAGAATCTCAAGAGCTTCCTGAGTGCCGAAATCACCGGCAAGGAGCTGTCCGACACGCTGGCCGTTGGCGACGCCAAACTCGGCACTGCTATTTCCAAGAAGCTCGGCATCAAGGTTGTCTCTGACAACACTGTCAATGAGTTGCTCCGCGGCATCCGCTCGCAGCTTTCGTCGCTGATCACTGGCCTGGCCGAGTCCGACATGAATGCCATGGTTCTGGGTCTGTCACACTCGCTATCACGATACAAGCTCAAGTTCTCACCCGACAAGGTTGATACCATGATCATCCAAGCAATCGCACTCCTTGACGATCTCGATAAGGAGCTCAACACATATGCCATGCGCGCAAAGGAGTGGTACGGATGGCACTTCCCTGAGCTCGCAAAGCTCCTGGTCGACAACCTTGCCTTTGCAAAGACCATCAAGCTCATGGGTGTCCGCACAAACGCATCCACAACCGACTTTTCAACAATTCTGCCAACAGAGATTGAACAGAGTGTCAAGGATGCGGCCGAGATCTCAATGGGTACTGAAATCTCTGAGGAAGATATTCAGAACATTACATATCTATGCGACCAGATCATCTCTATCACCGAATATCGCGCACAGCTCTTCGACTATCTCAAGAACCGCATGGCTGCAATCGCGCCTAACCTGACCTGCCTTGTTGGCGAGTTGGTCGGTGCACGGCTGATCTCACACGCCGGCTCATTGCTCAACCTCGCCAAGCAGCCTGCATCGACCGTCCAGATCCTCGGCGCCGAAAAAGCGCTGTTCCGCGCTCTCAAATCCAAGCACGCAACTCCAAAATATGGCCTCATCTACCATGCATCGCTTGTCGGTCAAGCTGGCCCCAAGATCAAGGGAAAGATGGCACGAACTGTCGCCACCAAGGCAGCGCTTTCGATTCGCTGCGATGCACTCGGCGAAGCTGATTCTGCCGAAGTTGGCATGCAGCAGCGCCTCAAGGTTGAAGCACGCCTGCAACAGCTCGAAGGCAAGGCTGTGCGTTCCGCTAATGCATCTGTTACCAAGGGCAAGCCAGCACAAAAGTCTGTCGCAGAGGTGTCCAAGGCGCCTATTTCGAGCTACAACCCTGCAACAGATATCATGATGGACGTCGACAAGTCTTCCAAGAAGGACAAGAAGGACAAGAAAGAGAAGAAAGAGAAGAAGGAAAAGTCTGCAGAGACTGCGGACGACGAAGATGCACACAATGCGGAAACCACAGAAAAGGCAGAAAAGAAGAAGAAGAAGAAGTCCAAGGACGCCGAGGAGGAAGAAGCTGCACCTGGTAAGAACATGCACATCAATATGCTTGGATCAACACAGACCGATACTGACATTGATGTATGACTGTAACACCACCAGTTAAATCCAAGAAGCGATCAACTGATGAAGCGGCTGATGGCGCAGATGACGTTGATGAGGGCGAGAAGAAGAAGAAGAAGAAGAAGAAGGTTGCAAAAGAGGAGGCGGCTAACGAATGAAGCTCTCACTACAGTCCATGATCATATAAGAACCAACGATATTCTTTACCAACTGGATGCGTTATTTCTGTTTGCAGCAACAAACGGATCAGGCACTCTTTTATTTGTTGGGACCGATGCCGATACAATCAGTGATCAACAACGGTGGCATGTTTGTTGAATGTATCACGGTTGATTGCAAACTCGCGCAGTATATCTGCCTCGAGAAAATGCATGTTGCCGGGAATCACCAGTGAGTGCAAGGGGCCTCCAAAATCAGCTGTGACAAGCTCCTGCAATGTACCAGCAATAATGCACTGATCGTCGCATCCAACGCGAGCCAAACCAACGCCGATTGTATCTGGAGTATAAACTATATCGGCGTGCAGCATATCCCCACGTCACAAAGAAACGAGAAATGGAATGCACATATTGTCACCCACAGTTTCATCATGATTGCATGTTGGAGTGAGAGGTACCGTCAATCTCCAAAACAATAGTGACAGTGAATGAATTGGTAATACCTTTCAATTGGCGGTTCTCTTCGATCTCGAGAAGTTGTTCAACAGCCTGGTTCACAGTCATGTACCGCGGTGGCTCATAGATCTTGCGACCTCTGCTCAACCGGATAAGAGAGTTAGGGTGTTGTTTTATCTATCAGTCATCTTTCAAGAACGAAGATCCGACACGAGAGATGGAGTGACTATGAAGATATGTACCTTGCCATGTTCTCGATGCTCTGCTCCTTGACCTTGATATCTGAGGATTGAAACATAGAATCAGCGTTTGTAGTCGATAGAATACTCGAGGTTTGTTGCTTTTCAGCAGGACATGCATCGCCAAGATCTCCAGAGAAGATGATAGACGATAGATTCAAGTCTCCAGAACACCAACGTACCAAGCAAGCACAGCGTATGCAATCCCAAGTCTCTATTCTGCTTAATCTTGTCATAAAAAGAGTCTGGCCGCCATGAATCAGTAAAAAACACAATCGAAATGGTCTGGCCATAGTTGTAGAGTTGCAAGCCGCAGCAGCCAACAGCATTCATGATCGATGCGTTGTGGATCGATACAACACGGATTCCTTGTTCCCTTGCACGAGAAACTAGGTCGGTGTGGGTTGTTGCACCAAAAGGATCGCCAACGACAAGGAATGCGACATTGATGACATCGGCGCCGGCAAGGATTCTGTCGGCTTCCGATTCAACCATCTCACGATCAGCAATCGTCACAGGCTTTCCATAGAATGCCTCCTAATCAGTTGACATTGCAGTTCAGCATTCGAGAAACGCTCCAAAACGATGGCTTATGAATATGAAGACCGAGGAAATGGGAATCAATAGCAGAAAAAAGCGAGGGCGATGTTGCTGCTCAACTTGCCAGCTTTTCCTTGTCAACCATCAGAATCGATGTGTAGGCCTCTAGATAGATACGCTCGCATGACTTGACTGCCTCGAGGCCTTTGACTGTGATGTCTTTTTCGTCAGAAAGACCAAGCCCAATAACATACAGCACCATATCGCACAAAGGGATCTGCTTGGATGGAATTCGAAATACGGTTCTTTCTCGACACCAAAGTGGTTTCTGACTTGGGCGTCCGCAGGAATTTCAAACCACCATTGTTCAAAGCGTGAGTTGGGTTGGCTGAACCTCTTTCTCGCAATGCTTTCGCTGCGCGCTCGCCTGACCAATGTGTGTGCTGCTGGGTGTGCTCTGCCTTTAGAACCTTGCTCTGCAGTCTGCTTTCCATCTGTCCGATCGATCTCTGGTGCTTGCCGTGAATCCATCCACTGGTAGCGCAGCCTGTCCCAGTGCGAACCCCGCCACTTGAAAGTGATCTCTTTCGCTGACCCACCTGCATTTGCGGCCGCTGTCTGTGCATCTCTTGCTACTGCCATCATCAGCCTCTCATCCGCATGTCAGCCTCATCTTCCCACGCTGCTATCCGCAGCCTCTCCGTCTCTGGCGTTGCTGCCGTGAGTCTTCTCCTCGTTTGGCAGTGCAGTTGACCTGCAATCAAGATATTGCTGTGCTTGCTGACGCGCGGCGGATCGTCAACCTTCTCGACCTGCGACGGCTGCCGATGCTCTGTGCCTGATCGATGGTTCTTGATGTGCTCATTCATGTAATATATATGACTGGTTGGACGATATATCCGGCGTGCTGCAACAGGGCTCCTTCCGCAAGGAAAAGGACACGTTTGGCGACATCATGGTCCCAGCAGACAAATACTGGGGCGCTCAGACCCAGCGATCTCTGCAGAACTTTGACATTGGCGGCTCTTCCGAGCGCATGCCTGAGCCCATCATCAGGGCTTTCGCGATCGTCAAGAAGGCCGCTGCCACCGTCAACATGGAGACCGGCCTTGACAAGACCATTGGCGGCGCTATCATCAAGGCTGCCGATGAGGTACAGCACCCTTCAGTCGTCTGAGTGTCTTATCTTTGCCCAAAGCCTTTGATGTGGCAAGGATGTCTGCGGCTTGCTAACTCGTTTCCGCCAATCGCAATCAAGGTCATCGAGGGCCGCCTCAGCGAGCACTTCCCGCTCGTTGTCTGGCAGACTGGATCTGGCACTCAGACCAACATGAACGTCAACGAGGTGCTCTCCAACCGTGCGATCGAGCTCCTTGGTGGAGAGCTTGGCTCCAAGAAGCCTGTGCACCCCAACGATCACGTCAACAACGGCCAGTCGTCCAACGACACCTTCCCCACGGCCATGCACGTTGCTGCGGCCATTGAAATCAACTCCCGTCTGATTCCTGCACTCCAGGTCCTCGAGACTGCGCTGGCTGCCAAGGCGGCCGAGTTCAAGGACATTGTCAAGATTGGCCGAACACATCTGCAGGATGCCACACCGCTGACGCTTGGCCAGGAGTTCTCTGGATACGCCCAGCAGGTTACCTATGGCATTGAGCGTGCTCGTGCCGTTCTGCCCCACCTGTACAACCTTGCTCAAGGCGGTACTGCTGTCGGCACGGTGAGTTTGAGCGCAGAGAATAGTATTCTGTGGACAACTTTTGAGAGGAGCCATTCAAACACGATCTGACATGTGCCATGTTCTTCAGGGTCTCAACACTGTCGTGGGCTTCGATGCTCGCATCGCTGCCCAGATTGCCGCCGATACCGGCCTGCCCTTCAAGACTGCTCCTAACAAGGTATCCACCTGACGGCTGTCTCATATGTCTGTGCCATGTTGTCGTCATCTGTTCTAATGCCATCGCTGCTTTCCCCCAGTTTGAAGCTCTTGCTGCTCACGATGCGATCGTCGAGGCCAGCGGTGCGCTCAACACTATTGCTGTTTCGCTGACCAAGATCGCCAGCGACATTCGTCTTCTTGGTAAGTGCCTAATAAGCTGCTGCCTTGCCCAAGTTAAGATACGACCCTATTGCTGACACGGCTCTAGGATCTGGCCCTCGCTGTGGTCTTGGCGAGCTGCTGCTTCCCGAGAACGAGCCCGGCTCGTCGATCATGCCCGGCAAAGTCAACCCGACGCAGTGCGAGGCCATGACGATGGTCTGCGCGCAGGTGTTTGGCAACCACACAGCGATCACGTTTGCTGGTTCGCAGGGCCACTTTGAACTCAACGTGTTCAAGCCTGTGCTGATCAAGAACCTGCTGCACTCGACGCGTCTGCTCGCAGATGCATCCATCTCGTTCACCAAGAACTGCGTCTCGGGCATCCAGGCCAACGAGAAGCGCATTTCATCGCTGCTGCACGAATCGCTCATGCTTGTCACTGCTCTCAATCCTTACATTGGCTATGACAACGCCGCCAAGGCTGCCAAGAAGGCTCACAAGGAGGGCACCTCGCTCAAGGAGGCTACCGTCTCCCTTGGCCTGCTTACTCCCGAGCAGTTTGATGAGTATGTGCGTCCTGAGCAGATGATTGGCCCCAGCCCGGCCAAGCTTTGAGCGTAGCCGCCGCTGCATCCTGTCAACACATCACTCTCGTCACTCCTGAACCATTCGCATCCTGAATGAATCCATTTGAATCTATTTGAATCCTGAATCTTGAATTTCAGTTGGATGCAGACTGTCTCCCCTGTCTCCCCAGATCGTCCCATTATAGATGTCCCAACAACAACAGCAGCAGCATGTCAGTCCCACAACAGATATCGAGGCGGCTGTCACGTCACTGCGTAGTGATATGCACGCAGCCGTTGATGGTGCGACTCCTGCTTGCACAAAACAGGGAGATTCCGTTCAAAGTTGATATCTCCCATTCCCATAAACTGTTCCATATTAGAAGCCAGGTTCTGCTAACACAGCAATACTGTTCCTTCTCTTCCTTCTCTCCAAACCTTATGGCACTACTTCATCTATCCAAACCCCAACAGCGATCGATGCTCTTGACCTCCGCATTGTTTCTCTCGTTTCTGAAGTAAGGGCAGAGGGTCGCATCACACGGCAGCCATCTCATTATGATTCCACTCACATCTTATCAATACTCTGTCTCCCAATGTATTATCATGTTGTCTGTGTATGTCTGGATTTCGGGAATACTGCCATCCAGATTGATTCGCTCGAGGCAATGGCAGCAGGCTTGCAGCAGACACTTGCATCGATCCATACCAGACTGACTGTCGATGGCATGGTTAAGCTGGCACTCTCATGCCGTCAAAGTGGATGACACATTCCTACTCGCTCCGTTCCGCTCTTCTTCGATTGAGATTTCAATTGCGCGTCGCAGCAGAGCGCAGTGCATTGTCTCTCTTCATAGTAAATCGCTTGGATGTGGTATACGCTGCTATATTTTTTGTTTTTGGCTGTGAATTCTCTGCAATCATTGACAGCAGCTGGGTTGAGAGTGAAAAAGGTGATTGCTGGTCAGGTAAAATGGGAAGAACAATGTCAAGGCAAGCAACAGCAAGTAATATCAGTGTAGCAGAAAGTGCTGTATGGAACATTTGGGCAGACTGCCTCCTTTTTTGGTGCGAGGAATGACGAGTGTGGATCATCCACAGTCTTGTTTGTTTTCTTTGCTAGCGTATTTGAGAGCCACCTGTGCTCGGTAGGGCAAGCAGCTGCGATACATTATGCAAGCGACAGTATGTGTCAGTATTCATTGGAAGAGTATCGATTTGTCTCGAGTGTAACGCACCACATCTTGACTGAGTGACACTACGCGTCGTGGTTGTGGGATCTTTGTGCGACCCGATGATGGACTTGATGGCTCAGACATTGCAAGTACCTGCAGACACATAAAGTAGAACACACATATATACACGCCCCCGCACCCAGTTGGATATGCGTCAGCACTCACGTTTACACATCGTTTGCTCTCTATTGGTTCGCGTATTCTATGTTTGTCTTGCATCGCTCATCATGCGTCATGCAGTGCAACTTGCCGAAATGGCATCCACCAACTCTGCAGGCGACACATCAGATCCGCATAGGGATCGGATGCGTCGACGCAGAACTCCCCCACTGCCGTTTGCGCTCCCGCCGCTGATGCTGACCCCTGGTTCATCAAATACCTCGCTAACAGATTCCTGCTGCTCCTTGCGAGTATCGACGCTGGCCTTGAGCAGCGCCACGCTGGTCTCTGCATAGAGAATGCACAAACAGATGGCGTCAGTGTCAAGGCGAAGCAGATCACAGCATTTCGAACTGCCGGATAAGCTTTTACCCAGATTCGAGATTGTGAGACTGGCATCATGCAGCTGCTTCGTCAGCTTTTCAATCGTCGCAGCCTGCTCTTCCACGATTTCTTTCAGTCTTGATGTGCTGTCGCCAGCTTGATCGGCTGCCACCACACCGAATCAACCGCGATACAGATGCAGATCGGACGACATTCAAGTCGGAGTATTGCATTCTCTAATCAGCAATCGCTATGCAATGATATTCAACAAAAACCTCCCCCTTTTTTTGTTTGGTTGAAGGAAGGAATAGGTGAGTGGCGAGGCTTTTTACATTTGGATAGCTGCTGCTTTGCATTTAGTGTTGCAGGCTTGGTGCTTAGACGCATTGTTGTGCCACGCAGCTGGTTGACGGGACCAATCGTCCGACTTGTATGCGGTGTCGCAGGATCGTCAGAAACTCTGCTAGTCTTTCCGCCTGCTTCGTGCGAGATTGCAGACATGCTTGTAGCCTTCCTCAGCGATCCTGCAAATGTTCTTGATACAACGGGGCTTCTCACAGCCGATGCTCTGGCAGACGATATCGATGCAGATGCAGATGCAGATGTGGTTGTAGTTGTTCTGGAAGCCAAGAACGCCGAAGCGGACTTGTCAGGCCGAGCAAAAGGAAAGTCGTTGTCCCACTCGGGACGAGATCGGGCAGAGGAGGATGCGGCCGACGCTCTGCTGCTGGGACGTTGGCTGCTCCAGTGCCATTGGTGGCACTGGTACTAGTAGCAGCTGTAGCAGCTGTAGCAGAGCCAGTGGCAGCTGAGTTGGAGTTCAAGGGAGCTGGAGCGGCGACGTCCATGAACAGCGACGCCTGCGAGGCAGCAGCCGCAGCAGCCGCCAGCGCAAGATGCGGCTCGGACTCGATGCTGCCGCGGCGTAGTAGCAGCGACCGTGCATCCGCAGCACTGGAATCTGCTGCAGCCTCGAGCCCCACGCGCGCTGGCATCATGCCCAGTCGCGTCGGCGTGATGCGCAGTCCGCCGCCTGCTGTCGTCATCAATCCACAGTCAATCCACAATCACTCGCTCAACTCCTCTCTCCTCTCTCTCAGAGCTCAGCATCAGTACTCACCAATCGATCCCATCGCAGAGGATATGCCGTGCGACGTCTTGATGGGTGTGGAAACTCCGCCGCTACTAGCCGGCTGGTCTGTGGACGATGTGCGTGCAACCCGTTGCTCCATCATCAGCGATTGACTGCCGATTTGTCGCAGATTTGAGATCGTTGCTGGGCCAACACACGATATCTTGCACAAAGCAGATCAAAACCAGTCGAACCCCCAGATCTGGCGAGTTCAAGGGGGGAAAGGAGGGTGCAAGCTTCAGGTCTTTCATTCTAGCAAACCGAGAGAGGGTGTGCGAAAAGTGATAGAGAGCGAATACTCAGTAGAGAGAGTAGAGTAGAGTAGAGCGAAGGCACGAGGATTTGCATCGTCGTTCCTTGACAACAAACTGGAGCCACAAAAACGCAACGCCAATAAACACAGATGCCATGATACCAAGTGCCTGGATATCGCGCCAAAACCCTTGTGCATCCAATCCAAACGCTTGCAATATAAACGATCCAGGAACATCGATCTTGAGATTAAACTTCTCTTCAACTAGAGTGAGACCATTGACTTCGTTGACGACCAAGGCTTCGAATGCATAGTTGAAGAAGCTGAGTCGCTGCATCCATTGGAATGCAGGCGGAATCGATGATTTGTTGAGCAATAGTCCTCCAAACAGCATCTCGAATAGCATCAGGAGCGTGGCTAATAGGTTTGCTACTGCAACGTCCTTGAACACAATGCTGATCGCCAAGCACGCCGAAGCTGCTGTTAGATTGAACAGAACAAGAACAAGTAAGAACCGTAGCAGTAGCATCACATCTGGACGCAGACCAATCATGTGGTAGCAGATGAGTCCGAGGATGATTGGTGGCACAACGCGGAGCGGTAGCATATCAAACAGAATCTACAAGTACGTGGCAACAAAGGTTGTTTCTCAGTTTTTTACAACGGCATTGGACAGATTTGCCGCTTAAACATCAACCCAAAGCTTACCTTTGGCACAAAGTACGTGATGGGGGTATAGTACCGATTGGCTCGCTCGCGGACAAAGATGAGCCGTTCCGATGCAAAAACTTGCATCGAACTCAGACATCCAAACCCAAACACTGCACAAATGAAAAACATGACGCCAAGCCGGTTTTGGAACCCTGCGAGTGAGTTGTCGAGCTTCCAGAACAAGAATCCACATGTGAGCGCTATCACAACGCTGATTGCATAGTGCGTTCGAAGAAGGTCTGGATTTCGGTACAGATTCTTGAATGTGCGGCCAGATAGAATCATAAATTGCGTCCACCATGTTGCCCGTGCACGCTGGTTCGGCGAACGGCCGAGTCCAAGAGCCGAGCTGATGTTTTCCGATATCCATGACCATGCTCCACTCAATGTCCACGTGCTAAGCCGTGGTAGACTGGCGAGGGACACATTTCCGATTCGCGTGCCATTGCGATGAACACCTCGCGGCACACCATTCGGATACGCAAATGCGACCGACTGCGCAATCTCTTGCTGAATCGACTGACTGACGTGAGAATTCTTGTAGCCTTCAATCAACTGCTCGAGTTGCTCAGTGATAGGTGGGCGTATAACCGCGGCATCTTGCTCAATGTTTGAGCTTCGCAAATGATCGCGACGCGCCGACATGGCATTGGCGCGGCTCGTTGATCCTGGTCCTGCACTTGCCGAGCGGTCGCGTGGTGGTGAGGTTGTGATGTTTGGTGTGTGGCTGCCATTATCATTTACACCGCCTCGTGGTGAAGCTGCACCTGATCCATCTCGATGACTACCGGCTGTACTTGGGCTGTAAACGCCATTCAGTCCACTCGCATGTCGAGGAGACACTGCTCGAGACTCCACATGAGACTGTGATTGTGAATATGAAGATTTGCGTGAAAATAGCTGTGTTTCTTGTAATGCACGAATTGTTGATCGACGACGGCTGTGTCTTGAGCTCTGAGATGTCGAACCAGGCGGAGAAACAGCACGCGAATCACTTACGAATAGTCCATTCGGTGTCGAGGGAATAGACGTTTCTGTGTCTGGAGTCGTGCGAGGCTCGGTGTCGTCATCGCCAGCCTCATCGTCATCGTCCTTGTTGCCGATATGCATTGTCAAATCAACCAAGTAGTCTGCGATATTGAATCCAAGCGGACATTCAAACCCAATCTTGGCAAAGTGATCAATGACGGCTTGCTGTGCAGGTCCAGAGTATGCGACGCGGCCCTTTGCAAGCAAAACAAGCTGATCAAACAGAGCATAGATATTGGAGCGTGGCTGGTGAATCGTGAGAATAACAGTTCGCTGGTAGTCACGCGCCAGTGATACTAAGCACTCGATCACGTTATATGCATTATATGTGTCCAAACCTGCATTTAAACAACAAGCCATTGATGAGTGATTGCACGATCACGCTGATAAAAACGGTAGATCAAATATACACGCACCAGATGTCGGTTCATCGAGGAATAGAATACTGGGGCTTGTAACAAGCTCGCATGCAATCGACACGCGACGCTTCTCGCCACCGGATAGTCCACGTTTGCCTATATAAGCATAATACAGCTGCAGGAATCAGTAACAGATATGACTAGGGTTGGAAGCCATTGCAAAAGGAGTTGTTCTGGACCTGAACTGCCTATTCGACGATTAGCGATCGACAGGATATCAAGCTCAAGCATCGTATCCTCGACACGTTTGACTTTGGCTGCGTAGCTCATCGTTTTCGGCAGACGCAGCAACGCCGAGTACAAAATCGACTCGTAAACCGTCAGTGTATCCATGAGCGTATCTTCTTGGTCAACATAGCTGTGCAGCACCGTCAACAGCGCAGTGATAGACGTGCCAGGTTCAAAATCGTCAGAAACGCAAACCATCCACATCAGAGATTACACAACGGGTATAAGATTGCCATTGTATCTTACCCACAAATCGACTTGTACTCTTGATTCTCCATGAACTGGCCATTCACAAGAATGTCTCCTGACACAATGCCGCTCTTGTTCTTGCGCGCAAGAATATCAAGGAATGTGGTCTTTCCAGCACCAGAACCTCCCATGATGGCCATCACCTGGCCAGGTCGCACAATACCCTGCACGCCTTCGAGTACAACAAGCTTCTGCTTACGCTGCCGACCAGATACTGAGTGAGATGTTCCGCCAAGCCCAAGCAGCTCGCCACTATTGTTGCGACTCAGACTGGCCGCATCAGCTGTGCCATCGGTATTGCTATTGAGATGAATGTGTGGCTGTCCAAGCAGATGATCGTGCTCGCCATCGCCTGATAGTCTTGGGATAGGCGACAGTGATGGGTTGGGACGTCCTTGTGAGTCTATTAATGAGCGAGCAGAAGATGACGCAGAGGCTGGGATCTTTTTGTTGGTCTCAATCATATAACTAAGATCGCGGAACATGATTGTGCACGGTTGATGGTCTGACATCATCATTTGGTGCTGCTGCTGCAAGAACGCTGCATCATCTGCTCCAAGAGGCGTATATCCTGAGTGAGGCGCATCTGCCTTTCGCTGAAGCCAGATCAAGCTTCCAACAATCACAACGACAAGACCCGCGCCACCAACGGCAAGCAGTACGACGACGAGGGGAGAGAAGCCATATGAAAGCTCAGGTCGCTTGTATCCTGGCACTTGGTTATAGTAGAGACATTCGCCAGCTTTTGGGCATTTGAGCATGATATAAGGATCGCCAAAAAACTGTGCAATTACAAGGTTCATGTTTGGTTCTATGTGCATGTTGGTCATAGATGCCAGTAAGTAACTCAAGTCACAGGCCAAGACAATCTAGACTGCAAACTATAGACGCAAATAAGCATGTATGTACCTGTGAATTTGCAAGTACGCATGACATCTTTATCAGTAATGGTCTCATCGCATTCAAATATACCCGGACCATGCGGTCCTTCGACTGGATCGTTGAACCAGTCTGTGAAGTCGAGACCCTTGCTTTCACAAAGAAGACGCTCGGGATAGCATTTGCATTGCATATGCGCACAGTTGATTGTAGTATGGTTCGAGCTTGATGATTGATCTAAAAAGCAAAGAATGATGAATGGCGATGAGTGCCAGATTCTTACAGCAGCATGGGCGAGATGGTTCAATGAACTTGCCTTCGTTAAAGACGCAGTCGTGCATTTGGCAGTAAAAGCTTTCAATCTGCGCTGCCCAGAATTGGAAATCGCATTTGTTTGTCTCTCTGTCGCAGCTGAGTGTGATTTGCGGCAGTCGATCCTTGAGTGTATCCAAAATCGCTTTATCTGTATGGATTCGCAGCCGACATCAGCAGCGGACAGCAAATGTACCAGCATGCGCACCAAGATCTTACTTGTGACTTCGCAGAGCACCTGGCTCTTCTTTACAGGTAGCATCGAATTGTAGCATGTTCCATTCTTCTTTTCTGGCATCAGATCGTTGCAAACATCATCGCGCTCGCAGACTGCCACAATACACGAGTTAGCAACAAACACGCCATGCCAGCATCAATCATGGTAGAACAGATTCAGTCAG
>JH393005.1:27629-38030 GCA_000235945.1 Homolaphlyctis polyrhiza JEL 142
ACACACACACACACACACACACACACACACACAAGTCAATCAATGACATTTGAAAATCGATGCATCAATACCGCCAGCAAATACATCAATTTGCCATTCAAACTCCAAAGCCAAACCTTGTGAGCGAATTCGACCTGTTTAGGTAAGATAGCACGATTCGCCGAGAGAGTCGATCTAAAGAGCGCCTTGACAACATCATTGCTTCGCCTGCCAGATTCAGAAACCTGTGTGGAAGCAATAGCAAGTTTGGACAGGAGCTTTGCAAGAGTTTTGAGAAACATGTGCGACATCGTGATAAACTTGCGCGAAAATAGAGTTGTTGTTGATGTATCAGGCACATCAGGCGTATCGAATAGCAGCGTGCAAGCAAATACATTGAGAAAGCTGGGTGGTGTGGATGTGTTGCTTAGTCCCAATCCAATAATGCTCTCAATGATTTCATGGAGCTTTTCTGATTGTTCGAGAGACTGTGGGTTGCTGGCGCCTTGAGTCAGCCTCTCCAGGTCGGATAGCAGTATGCGGAAGATGACGAGGACTATGGTACTGTCTATCGTTGAGAGGATATCGACAGTCAGGCTTAGTAGGAACTGTCTGGATATCTGGTCTTGTTGTTGAGTGCTGGATTCGAAGAGACGCTTTGTGATGTGCTTGATAAGAATCACAACCACAAGAGCAGACCCCTCGAGTTTCAGGGTAGTTGATGTGGGATCATCGCCTTTCTGATTAAGTAGAGGCTGCTGCTGCTCTGCTATTTTGCCCAATATAGCATAGTAGGGAGTGTCGCGGCGGTTGTATGAGATCTGCTTGGGTTTTGCGAGGCCAGTGGCATTGGAAGCATTTTGTGCGCCAAAGGGAAGAAGCATGGCGACAGACTGGATGATCCAAGGATGATCAAACATAAACTGCGCAAGGGTATAGTCCACCATGCATTTCTGCTGTGTCGGATAGTAGTTCTCAAGAACGTCGCGCAGGCAATCGAGAAATAGACGTGGATCAAGCTGGCACACAGCCTTGTTCCATGCTGCTATTGTTCGTGCGAGCTTTGCAGAGCGCTCGTCTGTGTTGGCTGGGAGAGGGTCGAGAAGCTCACCGACAAGCAATGGGTTGTTTTCTGATGCAGCTTGTATCGTCTTTTGGCGCTTTCGAGATGACGCTGCTCCAGATACAGCTGTTTCAATCGCATGCTTTCTAAACAACGACTGCTCATCAGGCATAACAAGTGGCATAATGAGTGGCAGACTGAGTATCTCAAGTACATCTATGGGTCGCAGTTGCGATTTTGATGATTCAGGCGGAGCCGTGGGTGTTATAGTGCTTGTCGGTGCTGCCGATGCTGGTGTTACGGACGGTGGTACTGTGCCAGCGACTGCAGAATGCAATAGTGGCATGAGAGATAGAGACATATCATGCAATGGATCGCATTGGCTGACAAGCTCAAAGTAAGCGAGACCCATGTCGTTGTAGGTAATGTTATCAGATGCACACGACGGCAGTTTGGGCAAAGCGTCAACATCGGCGTTCAGGAGGACGCTGCAGAGCTCTGAAAAGGTAGCAGCCATTGTGCTGCCAGGCGATTTCAGACTGGTCTTGATG
This sequence comes from Homolaphlyctis polyrhiza JEL 142, assembly GCA_000235945.1. NCBI lineage: Eukaryota > Fungi > Chytridiomycota > Chytridiomycetes > Rhizophydiales > Homolaphlyctis > Homolaphlyctis polyrhiza. The sequence goes on from JH393005.1 coordinate 29,223, forward strand.
AAATCAAAAACTCTATCAAAAGTATTTCTGGACTCTTGTGTGCGACGTTTGGCAAGAACTGTAAGTGAATGAGCAATAATGTTTGGATCGCCGCATAAGCAAAATGGTACACGCCAAGTGACATTGAATGGAGTGGTATTGGCATCAGAGTCAACTTGCTTGGCCAAGTGCTGCGCCTCAAGGCTATGCAGTGCTGCATAAAACGCGACAAGCATCGAGCTGTTGCGTGTCTTAGATGCTGATTTATGCTGGTTTGCGAGGTTTGTCCACATATTCATCGAGAGCGAAGAAGCAAGACCTGCAGCCTTCCTGGGTGTGGATGCAACGACATTAAGCAAAACTCTTATATGGTTTTCAAGATCCTCGATACGGTCGCGCCGCGCAAGCAGACAAATATACAGTTCCAACATGCTATTGAGCACAAATTCGAATGGTGTTGCAGCGTCTTTTGCAGTAGGATGCTGCACTATTGTCGAAAGAGCGTTCAGATTGCTGACTGCAAGAGAGTCTCTGACAAAACACTCGTGAAACAATAGCGATGACACAAACACTTTGCCGAAACACGAGGATGTTGGATCTTTGCATCTGAGGATATACTGATCAAAGATCTGCATTGCTTCGCTGCGCACAGCAGAATCTTGAGAACCTACACCAGCAAGTGGCTGTGGCTGTGGCTGTGGCTGTGGCAGGATCCTTGGTGGCATCTGCTTGCAAAAGAAGATGGAAGGCGCTGTAAAGCCGGGTCGGTGATCGAGCACCAAGTGGGCAGTGCACTCCCAGCTAAAAATGAAGCTGGAGAATAGACAGTCGCGAGCATGGCAAGCAAGAGGATGTGGCTGGACGCATTGGCCGGTATTGTAGTCGTGACTTAGAAGGAGCGATCGCCACTGTCGCATGCTATCTTTTGATGCCAGCAAAACAGGCGAGCCCATGCCTGGAAATGGAAACGATTCCAGTTTAGCTGGAGAGATGGGAAAGTATTGGCGCAGAAACTTGTTGTATAATCACGTCAGCGACTCTCAAAAGCTTGAAAACATGGCAGAAATCAGGTTAAAAGCAAGGCTAACCTTGAGCGAGGTTGCGAAATCCATAGCAGCTGTTTCGTTGGTTGAGAAGATCCGAGATACGTGGGCAGTCACAAACGTAAGTGGAAAGCAAATATCGGCATCCTGAAGCCCAGCATCGTTGATCGACTGCATCAGAGAGCTTTCCAAAAGTGGACACTGATCGATGTCGGGATCAGGGTCGTGCGGCAGGATGCGGGTATGGCGCAGAAGATAGTTGAACATGCAGAACACGCAAACAAGAGTATTCAGCTTTGGGTGGCCAGCATAGTTTAGATTCCGCAACTGGGTATTTGGTTGACTGAGCTCTTCGCGATCAGCGTTTTTAAGGATATGCCACTTTGGTTTGAAGATACGATCGAGTTCCTTGAGCCAGGTGACATATGAACCAATCTGGCGAGCAGCGTGATGGGTTTGTTGCGATGAAGCAGGCAGATCGAAGATTGGGAGCGGATCGACGGAACGCTGGATCTTTTCCAATGGCGGCAGTCTGAAGTAGATGGGCGATAGGGATCTGAATCCTGTGGCGACGATGCAGAGCAGAGCATCTAGGAAGGCAACAGCCTCGACACGCAGGGGATCTCTATTGAAAGCGATGGACTGCTGGTTGTTGTTGGTACTGCTAAGGTTGCGCGCAAGAAGCGGCAGCAGCAGCACCAGCTTGGTCGCAGTGAAGTCTGCCAGCAGGACCAACTGGCGCACAGCCGCACGCTGCTGCTCGACAGAAGGCGAGCGCATCTGTGCGGCCAACCCGTCGCAGGCAGCGCTCATCCATGCGGCCCAGTGCGGCATTCCACCTGCTGCCGTCACAAGTCCCGGCGTCACTGTCGCAAGCTGCTGACGAAGCCTCTGAGTAGATAGCGCTACGAATGGTTGAGTTGCTGATGGTTGAGTCGCTGATGGTTCGACAGATCGTCTGTTCATATCAACGTCTCGACTGTGTCCCGCCGCATCTGTCTGTGCTGCCGCTTTACTCGCGCCATTAGTCGCACTTGTCGCACTCGTCGCACTCGTCGCACTCGTCGCATTCGTCCCGCCTGTTTCGCTGGCTGCCTGCCTCTGAGATTGAGTCGCTCCCTGTGAGATCTCTGGTGTTGCTGATGATGCTTCGATTTCTTGGATGACTTGTGCGAACAGAGACAGCAACTGGACAGAGGGCTTGGCAGCCTGCTGCCTCTGTTGTTGCTGTTGCTGTTGCTGTTGCAGTTGTTGTTGTTGTTGCTGCTGCTGGTGCTGTGCCTCCATAGCGACGTTGACTGGACTGGACTGGACTGGACTGTATGCGAGTGTGAGTGTGATTTGACTGGAATTGGTTGGGAAACTTCTTCACTGCAACGATGGACAAGGATCTTTTCGACGACTTGGAATCGCTTGGCGTCGAAGAGCCGCTGCTGCAGCTGCAGTCACAACCCACTGCCGCTCCTGCTGCGTCAGCTGGCCAGCCATCTTCCAGTGTTTCTGCTGGAACCAAGCGTGAGCGACCGCAGGCATTTACTGCGGAAAAGGGCTCCTTCAAGCGTCCTGCAAACCATCAGCATATTGCCGGCATCAATAGCAATCGCAGTGCCAACGGCCAAGACATTCACAACCAGGGCGATGACGATGTTGATGACGATGATGAGGACGAGGACGATGATGACGAGGATGAGGACGAAAGAGATCAAGCAGAAGACGACCAAGACGACCAAATGGAAGACGCAGAGGCTGCAGCAGCAGAAGCAGCTTTGCAAGCATCGCTGAAGTCGGCGACCCATGTCCGTTCTGCGCTCAAGGTCTTTGGCTCTCAGCAACTCGACGACTTGCTCAAGGTCAGTCGCCAATCTGCAGCTCCAAGCAGCCAGTCTAATCCTGTGCTTTTAGATGTTGTTGAGTGACGCAAGCATGTTGCTCAGCTCCCAAGTCTCTGATCATGCCGTCCATAAATCTGTCGCTGATTCGCATCCATTTCGATTAGAATATCGACCAGTTCCTCGAAAAGCCAAGATTACCTGAACACAACACTGGGCGAGTCGAGGAAGATCCAGAATACGGCTTGATTGTGAATGCAAATAGCCTAATCGTTGATCTGGACAGTGAGACCTTGATTGTACATACGGTAACTCAATATCATCACTCTCAATCATAGCCTCCGAAACTCAACTTCTGGTTCTGATCATTGCTTGTCTCTTGGCCGCATCAACAGTTCATCAAGGATCGCTTTGAGCTCAGATTCAATGGCTTGCAGAAGCTTGTTCCAAATCCGCTCGACTATGCTCATACCGTCAAGATGATTGGCAACGAAGTGGTACGTGGATTACCTTGCAGTTTTACTTGGTCGCATACTACATACTCCATGGACATGTACGCTGAATGCAATGCACTTGTTTTGATCTAGGACTTGACAAAGCTGGATTTTAGATCAATTCTACCATCTGCGACAATCATGGTTGTCACTGTGACATCGACGACATCCATGAGCGGCCCTCTTCCAGAGGCCGAGATCAATGCTGTTTTAGACGCTTGCGATATTGCAATCGAGCTTGATTCTGCAAAGCGAAAGGTTAGATCTGTGGCCTTTTTCTATTGCTGTATGCTCACAGCCTGTGATTTCTGACCAGTCATTCCTCGCAACAGATTCTCGAATATGTCCAGTCTCGCATGAATTTTATTGCACCCAATCTGACTGCCATCCTTGGCAGCGGTGTTGCAGCAAGGCTTATGGGAGTTGCTGGCGGTCTGACGGCACTCAGTAAAATCCCCTCTTGTAACATTCTTGTCTTGGGTGCACAGAAGAAAACCAATACAGGCATGTCCAGAGTGTTCACGGGCCGACACGCTGGAATTGTCTATCAATGCGATACCATCCAGCAACTGCCTGATGAGTATCGGCGCAAGGCTGCTCGTGGCCTTTCTGCAAAGTAACTATATCTTGCTTTCTTTTGAAATGCCTGGTGACGATTGGAAACACGAATGATGAACAACATCGGCTTACATTGATGTATTTTGCAGGTGTGCGCTTGCTGCTCGCATCGACTGTGTGCGCGAGTGTGTTGATGGTTCAATGGGTAGAGAATATCTTAGAGATCTCGAAAAGAAGATTGAGGTTATGCTACAGCCGCCACCAGGCAAAAAGACCAAGGCTCTTGTCATTCCTGACGAAACGCGCAAGAAGCGTCGAGGAGGAAAGCGGTTAGTCTGAATGCTCTGATGGACGCCACGGCCATCCATTCGATAACTGACATGTCTATCCAACAATCCCTGTTTCTTATAGGGTTCGCAAGCAAAAAGATCTTCGAATGCAAACAGAATTGCGAAAGCAGCAGAACCGAATGGCGTTTGGACAGGCGGAAGAAGAGATTGGGTTTGATGGTGATGAGACCATTGGCATGGGCATGATTGGCAAGCAGACTGGCAAATTGCGCACTGTGCAAGCCGATTCTCGCCTCAAAGGTAATCCCGAGCTGCTGCTGCTTGTTATGCTTTGCATACTTGCAAGGCATATCGTCGCATCTTGCTACTGTTATCTGACCAACTCAATCATCCATCTTGTCCGACTTTCATCCTGCAATGCGATTGTCTGTGGCAGTTACGGTCTCCAAGAAACATCGTGCATTTGCCAGCCACTCTGCCAACACATCTGGTCTGGCTTCCTCCGTCGCCTTCACACCCATCAAGGGCATCGAGCTTGAAAACCCCGACTTTGCTGCCCAAAAGGTCAAGGAGGCAAACAGCAAGTATTTTTCAGGCGCTTTCCTCAAACCTCTGCCAAAGAAACCGCCGCAATAAACAAAGCAGCGTTCTCAGGAACCGAAACTCGTCCAACATTTAGTGATTTGCTCCATCAAGCTTGCATCGAACCTTGCGACTCAGCTTGCGACAAGATGGTTGCCAGCGCCGTGTTCATCCTCGACCTCAAGGGCAAGGTTCGTGCGCCTTGTTATCCCGCTAGCAACAACGTGGCAACTTGAATCAAGCACGTGGCTGCCGCATAGCTGCACTGCTTTGGCTTCACCAACAGACCCAAACTGTCGCTGCCCTGGCAATCTCGTTTGCTTGCATGCTCGTCGCTTCGCTTGCTCCACTGCGGAGTCATGCAGGACCTGGCTGCAACCACACCTGGCAGCAACCCTGTTGCCAGCCACGTGTTATTTCAACCTCGTGAGTCGCACGACTGACTCGCTTGCTCTATCATAGGTCCTTATATCGCGGAACTATCGCGGCGACATTCCAATGTCTGCCATTGAAAAGTTCATGCCGCTGATCATCGAGGTTGAGGAGGAGCAACTATCGCTATCGCCAGTCGTCTCGACCGACGATGGCATCAACTTTTTATACATCCGTCACAACAACTTATTCTGTGAGTTGCTCTGTTTAGCAGCAAACTGCATCTCCAATCTATTGAACTTGCCAAATCGGTTTGATCGGGCCCCTCTCTCCATCTGTCTGCCTGTCTGTCTTGATGGCAAGCTGTTGTGGTCGATTGGTTTATATCGACAACAGTCGCACTAATACTACCGAGTCATCTTGTATCGTGTATCCAGTGGTGGCGATCACCAAGAAAAACTCGAATGCTGCAACTATTCTGCTGTTTCTACACAAGCTCTGCGAAGTATGTCCACTTGGCATAGCCTCATCTGGCTGTATACATGCATCCACTTGGCACTCGATGTTGCCTCTGACAGTTCTGGCTTACTACTGCATCTATCCAGGTGTTTGCAGAGTATTTCAAAGAGTTGGAAGAGGAATCTATTCGTGACAACTTTGTAATCATATACGAGCTGCTTGATGAAATGATGGACTTTGGATATCCACAAACAACCGAGTCAAAGATTCTGCAAGAGTAAGCAGCGATAGTTTGCTGCTGTTGCTGGCTTGTTTTTTGTGTGCTGCTTATTTACATTGGCTTTGATTCGTAATCTGGATCTCTGCGATGATCCGGCATCATTTTACGAAACTATACATACTACGCTAGATACATTACTCAAGAATCTTACAAACTGGAGAAGCAGGCGAGACCTCCGATGGCTGTTACAAATGCAGTTTCGTGGCGCTCAGAGGGTCTCAAATACCGAAAGAACGAGGTTTTCCTTGATGTTGTGGAATCAGTCAATCTGCTGGTGTGTGTGTATATGCATCTCTCGTCTATTTTGATCAGTCACCAGTTTATCATAATCAAAACACTGCAGCATATGAATATCCTGTAATAACAGTATGATGTGGGCAGGTCAATGCAAATGGCAACGTTGTTCGCAGCGAGATTCTGGGTGCCATCAAGATGAAGTGCTACCTCAGCGGGATGCCAGATGTGCGCCTAGGACTTAATGACAAAGTCATGTTTGAAAACACAGGGCGAGTTGCATCCAAGGGTAAAGCAATCGAAATGGAAGATGTCAAGTTCCATCAATGCGTGCGCTTGTCTCGATTCGAAAACGATCGCACCATTTCGTTTATTCCGCCAGATGGAGAGTTTGAGCTCATGTCCTACCGCCTCAACACAGAAGTCAAACCCCTTATCTGGACCGAAGCAACCATAGAGTCACATCCTGGATCGCGTATTGAATATATGATCAAGGTTTGGAAGGAATGCTACCAGAGCTACAACAGGTCCACATTTTACTCGATCTAACGTTTGCCTTGAATAACCCGTGGTGGTGTGGTGCGGTGCGGTGTCGCAGGCAAAGGCACAATTCAAGCGACGATCCACGGCCAACAATGTCGAAATCATCGTGCCTGTCCCTGAAGATGCCGACACGCCACGCTTCAAGTTCAATACTGGCTATTGCGAATACGCTCCAGAGAAGAACTCGTTTGTATGGAAGATCAAGCAGTTTCCCGGTGGCAAAGAGTTTACTCTTCGTGCCCATTTTGGTCTTCCAAGCGTCAAGAATGGTGTGTTGGATTCACTCCGGTTTATACTCAGTTTTCATCAACGATGATGCCGACGCTTGCTTAATGCTCCTGCTGACGCCTGCGTGCTGCTGTGCACTCTGTGCGATTTCTTGTTATTGGTTCGCAATGCAGATGACCCTGACAAGCGACCGCCGATTTCAGTCAAGTTTGAGATTCCGTACTTCACGACTTCTGGCATCCAAGTGCGATATCTCAAGGTTGTTGACAAGAGCGGATATCAAGCGTTTCCGTGGGTTCGCTACATCACGCAGAATGGCGACTATTTCTTGCGTATGCCGGAGCCACTCAAAGGCTCCAACAAACTCCCCGAGATCTGATCTGATCTGATCTGATTGAATCTGATGGTATTGGATCCTCAAATGAATGCAGAGATGGCTTGCCACCGAGAACGAGATCAGCTGATTGAAACAGTTGCTGTTCTCCTTTGCGATTCAACTGAATGGAATGGCAGCGATCGGTGCCGTGCTGTCCGAACTTGCACCCGTTGATGTCGATGCGGTGCTTGCCGAGGGTTCCTATGTGCTGAGACTGCTTGGCGTGCCCGCAGCATCGACGGACCAGCAACCTGACGAGACCGACCACCGCCAAAAGCGCCAGCGTCTGTCTCTGGGCACAGGCTTCGAAGCAGACGAAATCCATCTGCTTGCAGCCTCGCTCTTTGTCCGAACCAGTAACCACAACCACAACCACAACCACAACCACAGCCATAGCGATAGCGCCGGCATCGCACACAATGGCCCAACCATGGCATCTGCTCCACACCCAACATCCACCGCATCCCGCATCAAGGCACTCGCTACTCATGGCCACTTCAACCATGATCTTTGGCTTGCGACTGTCCGTCGTCGATTCGCTGCTGCATTCCCAAACACACAACATCAAACTGCAGATCACACAGCCAGCAACATAGAGGATCAGAAAAGCTTCCTCGAGGCGTACTGCAGCCTACCAAGAGAGCTTGCCACTCTAGCATGGATCGATGCAAGCGAATCGATCGTGGCATCATGGGTTTCGCTTATTCATCTGTGTGCTGAGTGTGCACAGACTGGACAAGCCAGCAGCAACGCTTGGGACACGATCGGCAAAGGTGACCGAGCAACACACATTCGTCAAGCTAAAGCGACTCCCACAGAAGCGTTGTGTCGCTGACTGCAATAACTGCATAGAGATTGTACACAGGCTTGCTCAGCAGTGCGGATCTTTTGTAAATTCGTTTGGGCATCAGCAGCCGTGCTTGCAGGTTCTATCGCAGGCAATCGGTTCATGTCGAGATTCACTCGCAGTAATCGCATCACAGGAAACTAATCTGAGAGATGAAGCAGTGCCACTGCAGCCAAATGCAGCATCTGCTAAATCTCAATCTGCAAGGGCAGGATCTGCATCGCAGACGAGTGTGAAGCAGACTACATCATCGGCGCTATCGGTTTTGTGCCGAATGGAGAAGCTGATTGAGTGGGTTCTGGCTTGCACTGCGCTGCCTTCGTTTGGCGTCGTTTGTGCAAACATCTGCCAAACAGTCTTTTGGATACGGCGATCTGAACCAGCTGCATTGCTCGATGCAGAAGCAGTAACATGCGCCACTGCATCTAAATTGCTGGAAACTGATGCGACTATTGCTCGTGATGCGAATCTGCAAACTATACTGCTGATGCTCGGCAAAATGGTATCTCGAGATGAAGAATGGCATAGTTTGTTGGCAGCTGCCCAACAGGTATGCGGGTTTGTGATAGCAGCTGAAACCAAGCAACAGAATGCTCAGAATACTGACGGTTCCAGTCTGTCTTTAATCCAGGGCGATGTCGATCAGCAGCTGTTGCTGCCAACCATCGCTATCGTAGCAGCAGCTGAATTTCGT
>JH393005.1:38130-57564 GCA_000235945.1 Homolaphlyctis polyrhiza JEL 142
AAATGCTTGCTGAGCGTTGCAGCGACGCAAACGGAGCCGCAGCCATTGCACTGCTCCAGCCATGCTCAGCAGCATGCAGCAGGCAGAATATGGCAGGCAGTAGACTCACCCGCTTTCATTCAGCGCAAGAATCTTGTCGCGCAACTCAATCGCCTTTGAATGGGTCTTTGGATCCTTGACGAACCAGTAAACATGGAAATGGAACTCCTTGATTTCGTCAATGTCCCCTTGTGCGATTTGCGCCGGTGTCAGCGGCTTGATTGATGCAACGCTGCTGGCGCGGCGTGGTGCTGCATTTGTCCAGTCGCCAAACAGCCAGTTGAACATTGCGAGGTTTGTTGTTGTATGAGTGAGAGAGAGAGCAATTGCAAGGGACAGTGATGGTTGTGCGGCCTGTTTTGAAGGAAGCTGGAAATGGCGCGATATCATGGTCGGATTGCGGATTGTGGATTGTGGATTGGCTGTTCCGTTGCTGTTCCGAGAAACTCCGAGGATCTGGCAGATAGATCCACACAAACAAAGAGGCGCAGCACAAGCAGCAGCATGCCGCAGTGCAGTGCGGTGCAGTGCAGATTGCGCTTGTCTCTCATACTAGTGCAAGCCACTCAAGATGACGCTCTGTCGATATACAATGCCAAACAACCACACAAGTCCGACAAAAGCTTGGTTCATTCTGATTGTAGCAGTCACATGCAATCATACAGCAGATCACTGGCATCGGCATCCTTGTTGTTGTTGTTGTTGTTGTTGAGCATGGCTGCGATCAGGCAGACAGTGCGCATGCCTGCTTGACGGGATCCCACATCTGCTGGATCAGGTACTGGCGGTTGTTCCATGCGACGTTGTACACGCCTCCCTTGGTTGCTGGCTTGGTGGTGCCGTAGTTGTAGGCACACTTGTCGCCTGCAGTCGCCACAGACAGATCACAGACACAGACACAATGTCAGTACATTGCACTACAGGTGGTACAAAGCAATGTGGGGACATCAGTCAGCCTTACCGTTCTCAGAGCCAGAGGCATCCTGCCATGCGCGAGTGCCATCGGACCATGGGTCAGAGATGGCTTCGTCAAGCTCGTGTGCAATGACCGAGAGCAGCGCATCAACACCAAGATCGCCGTTGGGTGACTTGGACTGGTTGGATGGCGAAGCACAGCCGCTGAGACACGACGAAGGGATGATGCCACCCTGAGCGTAGTAGATGCGCTTGCCAGACGACAGCTGCCACGAGACATTGCAGTTGCATCATACGGCGTATCAAGAACCGCAGCATATCCATGAAATCAGAAACAGCAGTGTGTTGGGATGGAGCAAGTACTGACCTTTGGCACATAAATACCGAACACCAGGAGAAACAGTGTTCATGGTACAGTCACGCAGCCCAGCCAAAGAGCTTTTGAGGCTGAGAGCATGATTGCTGGGCAATCAGTCTGGGAACAGCCAGTGACGTGCGTTGAATTGCCGTGAGTCCTCGACCAGCAGCATAGTCATGTTATATGTTGGCGATGTTCCTGATGCTGTGACACATAATGATCCAAAATCCATCAAATGGATTCATCCAAGAACAACAAACACAACAACACAGGAAGCGAGAACAGACCCTGACAGAAACAACAGTTACTGTAAGCAGGTCAGTGCTGCGAGCCCTGCTGCGCTGGCAACAGACAGTGCGAAAGATACAATCTGGTCAATATCTGCCCGAGTCTACCGATGGCTCGTTCCCCTATCCACCGCGCACAGGTGCCCGACGCCAAAACAGCAGAAGCTGCGGCGGCGGCAACACCGCAAGCAGCAGCAACAGCAGCATCGACCTCTTGGGAAGCGCGATTCTTCCACGCCTTTGGTCACCGGCCAATCCGTGGTGGTGGCATCCTTGCCGATGCGCGTGTCCGCTCGTGTGTTTATCGACCAGGACTTCAGCAGCCCGCTGACATAGACATGCAGAGCGCCATGCTATTACTGTGCCAGCTCTGTGCTGCCAGCTGCTGCTTCAGTACCGCCGCCGCTGTTGCTATTGCTGTTGCTGCTGCTGCTGCTGCTGCTTCTGTTGCTCCCGCTTTTTGCGGACCCAAACATCTTTAATGCCGAACAGACCAAAGTCTGGGCCTGCCACTGACTGTCCCGCTCTGTGCTGGCTCAACACCTCTCCCATCCCGCCCCGTCGTCCCAAACAGCCACCATGCCGTCTGACGACGCCCAGTACCATTTCCTGCGCACGCAGAACTCTGCACCTCCCGCGGCACTGGCTTCAGCTGAGACTGGCGACAGCACAGGCGCCGGTGTTGGTATCGGCACATTGGCGGCTGCTTCCGCGGCGACATCGTGAGTGTGCGCTGGCTCCTGGTTTCGTGGCCTCGGCTTTGTCGAGCGCCGGTCTGTTTTTCGGTCTGACCTCTGATCTGGATACATTCCTGTGTTTCCCTGTTCCCCTATTTCCCTCTCTCCATGTTCCCCTCTTTCCCTGCTGGCTGGCGCTTGTGCAACCCTCAGGCCATTCTCATTGTGCATCCGCCAGCACCCCAAGCATGCACGCTGCTCAGGCGTCTCCGACAAGAGTGTCGACCGCAAACCTCTCGATCCACTGCCAATCGTACAGCTTCTGGTTTCCGATCCTGATGCTAGCGAATCACGCACGTTTCTGCACAATCCATTCTATTTTGTCTATGCCTCGCTCGTCGACTCAGAGTCTGACGATGAGGTGAACGGCAACCAGCCAGCCACCACCAACAGCAACACAGGCACCAGTAATGCCAGCGCTGCCATTGGCCCAACATCTGCACCAAAGGATCCGTCTTCGCGCATGATCTCGGGCACGATTGCTTCGTCGCTGCACCGGCTCAAGGACATAGACGGTTCCTATGGCGGCTTCTTCGTATTCCCAGACATCTCAATCAGGGCAAGCGGCACATTCAGGCTCAAGTTTACACTTTTTGAGATCTTGGGCAACGATGGCGATCAACTTGTTCCCTCAAAAGTCGTGCGGCACCTTTCAGTGCTATCAGAGCCATTCGTTGTTGTCGACTCCAAGTCGTATCCTGGCACTGTCGAGTCTACTGCCTTGTCACGCTGCTTTGCCGAACAGGGCCTGAAAATCCGCATTCGCAAGGACACAGGGTAGGCGCTTGAATCACGATCTGTCAGCCCATGTTTAGCAATCGCAGCCAGACACACTAACCCAATTGTTTACATTGTACTTGAACAGCATGCAGGTCACAGCACCGTCATACGACTCTGCTTCTGCCGCTATAGTATCGGCTGGCACCCGCAAAAAGCGCAACGCTGATGACTTTGATTCGGATGATGACCACTACTCGGCTGATGCCTCTGTGCCAAAACGAGTGCACGACGATGCTGCTTCGGATAGCAACTACCACCCTGTAGATAGCCTTGTGGTTGGTGAGCTGTCGGATACTCGTTTGGAGGACAAGGCGAGTTTCTCGTCGCCGCGTGCCCATGTGATTTCCGATAGCGAGAGTGGCCCCGCCGAGCTTATCCATCGCGACGCTCCCACAGCGCCGTACGACCAACCGCATCTACAATCACAATCACAATCACAATCACAGTCACAGTCGCAATCGCAGTCGCAGTCGCAGTCGCATCCTCACGCACACCACCAGCAGCCATACCAGTCTCAAGTGTTTCATCACTCCCGACTGCAGCAACAGCAGCAGCCGCTGCCAGGACAGCCGCCACAATCACAGCTGGGACCATCATTGGCGTCTCAGCCTCCGTCCCAGCACCCCACACCACCATCTGGACAGATGTTTGACTATTGGGGTCGTCCTCTACCTTACCCACACTTCTATGGCTCGCCTTATGGAATGCACCCGCCACATATGTATCCTCCTCACATGTATGCATATGGCGCAGCACTGCATCCATCCATGCCACATCCAAGCAACCCGCAGATGGATCCTTCAGGCGCCCCGCGACCCGGAGTGTATCCATTCCCTTATGGACCATCGCAGTATATGCCTCATCCCAACCATCCTTCAATGTACATGTCTGGATCTCGTCCTCCAATGGCATTCCCGCCATATCCTGCTGGCCCAAATGGTGAGAATACCACGAGCACGCCGTCATCAATGGCCGGTACGCCAGGCGTAGGTGCAGATAATGATCGCAGCAGCTATGGCAGCATGCCTGCTTATCCCTCATCGGTGCCTGGCCCTACCTCGGATCGTATGTCTCCGCCAGATACAAGCGACAGGACGCTTGTGTCGCGTCCTGGAATGCCGCCCTCAACTACAGCAGGCCCGTATATGCCAGGAATGCCAGTCTCAATGGCCATGCCCATGCCAATGCCCATGCCGATGGGAATGCCAATGCCAATGTCCGTGCCCATGCCAGTGCCCATGATGGTGCCAATGGGTGTTCCGCCCATGATGCCGCCTCCATCGTCTCAAACCCAGTCGCAGCCACATCAACAGAATCCAAGCGCAGCGTCACAGCAGCCATCGGACCAGTATGCACAGCCAGGCTCAATGCCTGGATACTATTCCCCTTACGGATATCCTCCCCCTTCTATGGCCCATCCCTACGACTCATCGCATCAGCAACTATACCCACCGGCGTACCAAGGACAGCCGCCGTCCTCTCAGCCCTCACAGCATCAGTCTCATCCATCCAGTTTGCCTATGCCTCGCCCACATCTGCACGAGTCTCATCTCAACATGGGCACGGGAACAAGCTCCCCTCCATCAACCATGTCGAGTGCAATGCCTCCATCAGACTACTGGCGAGGTCCGACATCTTCATACGCCTCGCAAGGCGGGTCCCCAGTTCGTCCTGTAAGTTTAGAAAGTAGCTGGTTGCCGATTTCCTCGACTCGTCTTCTGACATATCAGTGCATGTCTCTGCCAAATACAAACAGCCTCCTGATTATACCTCGACTCCGCCATCACAGCAGGGATACAGTCATGGATCTGCGCCACAACAGGGATCCATGTCGCATCCACCCTTGCCAATCATGTCGCATTCCTCTGGTCCTTATGGATATGGATACTCATCTGCACATCATCCCAACAACGACGCATCTCAAACCAACAATCAGAAGTACTGATTGCAGTATTACTAGTGCTTCTCAAAGTCTTACAATAAGTCGCACCCAAGCAACCTCCCCTTTCTCCGTCTCATTTCATTTTTCCCTTCCTTTCCTCTACTGTCTGCCTGCCTGTCTTATTGCTCTGCATTTCAGAAGCCTCGCATATATTCTCGCGTTTAAGCTTGTTGTCTCGGTTACTTGTTTTTGACTTTTGATGGTCAAGAATGCAGCCGAACAAGCCTTTCTCTTTCTTCCATTTCGTTCTTGTCGCTGTCCAAGTTTCCTGGACTGTCGATGATGCTGAGCCACTCTCCATCTGTTTCTGTCCTTCAATTCGCTTCACTCTCTCCAGAATAGCAAAACCAATAAAGACATGTCAAGGCAGAATGATCGAATCGGCTCAAGAAGGAAAGAAAGAAGCTTATTTATTGATCAGTTAGTCCCAGTTTCCCCAGTCGTCATCCTCAGCCACAGCGTTCTTTGTAGTCGCCGATCCAGCTGTGTCTGATGGTTTTGCTTGCAAAGCCGAGCTTGCCGCTGTTTCGGCTGTTTGGTGTGTTTCTGGTGCTTTGAGTGTATTGACAGATGCGTGCGACTGATCCCGCACAATTTCAAAACTTTCTGTTGTTTCCGTGGATCTGTCTTCGGACGTGCGGCTGGCAACATGAGCCTGTGGCGACGATGATCCTGAGGGTGCCGTTGATACAGACGGTTCTACCACGCCGTGTTTGTCCAATGCATCAGGAGAATCAGGGCTTGCTCCTGCGCGTGCCTCTGTTGATGCCGAGGTCTCCTGTGTTTCTAATGGATCTGATTCAGGTGCATTCGTCTCGGCCATTTCTTGCATCTGTAGTACGGGTTCGGTATCAGTATCCGTATTCGTTTTGATATTCGACTTTGGCTCAGATACATGCGATTGAGGTGCGTCATCTTGCTCCTCCTCGTCCGAATCCCATGTGAACCCATCATCGTCATTGATGACATTTGCTGTGGCATTGTCCATCAGTTGCCGACGTGCCGCTTCCTGGCGCTCAATCTCACTTATCCTGAAAAAGTATCTCAGCCAGAAATCTGAGTCGCTGACTTGCTCTGGAACTGGAGTTTTGATAAAAGCCAGAGCGGTATAAAGCTATCGTGTCAGTAGCACGGATGAGACTGGATCTACATCGCTGTTCTAACAAAATTGCATTTTCTCACCAAGTTCGTCAAAGAGTCGGGAGATTTCGGGCTGTTCAGGATCGTGCAACAGAACAGCAATCTGCCCAGCTTTGGATACTTTTTCGAATGTCGAAACAAAATGAATAAATCGTTCGGCATAGGCTTCCGGATCAGAACCAAGCAGTGCCGACGATGCTGTGTGTGCCCGAACCTGTACAAGATCACGCGGATCTGTTGTATAGGTTGATGCATCACGACCCATTTCACGGATCATCTCCAATCTGCGGTCATATCTGAATAGCAGAGAGCACAATGAGTATAGTTATCTGTCATATGGCATTCATAGCTTCAGGCACGTACTTGACTGGCGTGCTTGCAGACCGCGTGCTATCAAAGAGCGTCGATCGTGTTGGCGGAGTGACTTGAACGACAGACGTTAGCAGTGACGAGAGTCCAGTTGCCAGGCCGCTGCCAAGCACAGAGAGTTGCTGACCGACATAGTTTTCTGCTTTCTCTGCGATGGCATCGAGCTGGTCTAGAATCGCAGTGACGTCTGAGACTTGTTCAGATGCACTTTGGTTGGACTGTGAGTGCGAATCCGCGGCTACAGATGCAGATGCAGATGCAGGTGTCGATGCAGATGCAGATGCAGATGCAAGCTCGACAGACATTGGCGTATCTGCAGCAAGTTGGTGGGTGGTGACCAAAGGTGCGGCGGCCACATGCGATTCAGCGCCAGTCGAAGATCTCATCGCATCTTGCTGGTGCTGCTGGCCGTGATTGTCAGACTCAATGGAATCACCAGCACTCTGTTCAGTCAGATTCTCTGAGATGTCTTTGGGATCTTGCCGCTGCTCACTCGCTGTGGCGCTGGGATTGCCTGCGACCACTGATTCCGCAGTCACTGTCGCTTGACTGGCCTCATCAGCCTCATCAGCCTCATCAAACTCATCGGCTGCATCGCCGGAGCCCAGCACAGCACCGGTTGCGAGTGAATGGACGCCACGTGCAAGCAGCTCGATCCCAGAAGTGCTCTCTGCCGCAACGGTCTGCACAAACTCGTTCAAGTCTCGCTTGTATACATCGACAACGGCCTCGGACTGCAGCATATGAAGCATTGGGCATTGGGCATTGGGCATTGGGCATTGGGCATTGGGCATTTGGTGTTGCAGACATTGTTACCAACGGACACTTGGGCATGGAGCACACAGTATCTATCGCCGAGGGCCAATGGCCAATAGCAGAGGGTCTGACAGGCAGCATCTGGCTCACTGGCTTGCTGGCTCACTGGCTTGCTGGCTCGTGCAGAGCAGCCATGCATCAGCGAGACTCACCTGCTTCTTGACAGCATCGACCAAGCTTCCCCATGACAAACCCCAGCCGCTGTTGCTGTTGCTTGTGCTTGTGCTAGTACTATTGCTGCTGGTGCTGCTACTGCCAAAGAACGAGTCTGCTGAGAAGATGGACTGCTGTTGATCCTGCTGCTCACTCTGCTGCTGGCTCTGCTGCTTCTGTCGCTGGTCTGCCTCGCTGCTGTTGTCTGCAAGCGCATTTGCAAGGGTTTCTGCCCACAAGTCCATTCGAGCCAAGGATGTGACGAGATTCGGGTCAACTTTGACTTCATTCGGTTCCAACTGTGAGATGCGGCATCTTGCAGCATTCCCACCGCATTCAATCAACCCTCGATCGGCAGTATATGGCAGCTACATTCAATTCGATCCATGCGATTGAAGCACGCTGGTTGTTAGCATCCATTTACAAGACCAAGACCGCAGATGAAGTTGAGTCTTTACCCAAGCAGTCCACGTCCGCTCCATTTGTGTGGTGTTACCATCGCCGTGACAGGCTGCTGCGGGATGCCACGGAGCACATGCAGCTCAACTTGATTCTGAGATATGATGTGATTCATAGAGGATATTGGTGCACACTCGAGTCAGAACACCAATAGTGCATATTCGCGAACAATCAGAGAGGCGATTCAGAGGCAGATCTGGGGCTGCTTACATTCTCGTTGGCTTGGACAAACTCGGCAAGTGCTTTCAGCGGCGACTCAGTCTGTGCAGTCACAGGACCGAATCTAATGCAGACGCATGAACTCGTCAGGCTCGATGCTGGCAATCTCAGTCGAACGGTCGCTTCAAAGTCGGCGCTACCACAAACCTGACAATAAAGTCGTCACGAAGAAGACCGGCTTCCCAGCAAGGACTGTCTGGTGCAACTGCATTCACTCGAGCAAACGGAGCTGCAGGCGCAGCTGCTGATGCTCGTGCGCCTGTTTGCGGTGCAATTCCCTCTGCCTTTGCCAGCGCATGCACTCGCTGCAGCATGATCTCAATCTGGCCTGTGAGTGCTTTGTGGTCATTCCGTAACCCTGGATATGTTGATGCTTGTGATGTGAGCAATCAATGCATATAGCAAGTCGAGGCGCCAGGCAAGCGATATAAGAGAGCAGGCAGTTGCAACTCACTGATGATTGAAGCTCTTGCATTGCGGATCGCATACACATCAACGTCCGCTCGAGGAAACCCTTCACGGTCAACAAGAGGCTCCGTCATGCCAATGTTGTGCTGCTCATTGTCAGACTCAGCTCGTGGAACGACAGACCGCCTTCCAATCTCTTACTGAGCTGCATTTGGTTACTCACCGACTTGAGGAGGCTGTCGAATTCAGCCAGCTGCGACTCAAGTGCATCTCGTTTACGCACAAGTGTCTGTGCCTCTGCGAGCACCTCTGCATGTGTGGCCGCCGTCATGTGTTGATGATCGAACAGTCAAGCAATCCAAGTTGCCCAAACCACAATCACAACCACAACCACCATCGCCATCATGACGTCGCTGAGCCAGGTCGGCGTAGCTGTCAGCGAGCAGTGGATCCCAAAGGCGAATGGCATCGAGATCTACACTCGCACATGGACCCCGGCTGACCCAAAAGCACGGCCCGTAGTCGCCTGTGTGCTGTTCGTGCATGGCCTGGGCGAGCATTGCAACAGGTGCTTCGCTCTCTGCATCGACTTTGGACTCGACAGCTCTTCCTCGATCCTCTGTTTAGCTGTGTGTGGCAGACACAGATGGGACCAATGAGCAATGACCAATGAGCAATGACTAACACAGCTGATGGTTGTTGATGGTTTGGCATCCAGATACAACCATGTGTTCCCGCTGTTTGCGCTTGCAGGAATCAAAGTGCTCGCCTTTGACCAGCGCGGCTTTGGCCGCACAGCGCGTCGCAGCGGCCAACTGGGCGACAGCCAGGGCCTGCAGACTGTGTTCCAGGACATCAAGGATCTGACTGAGCAGCTGCGCATCGGCCAACTGCCGCTCTTCCTGATGGGCCAGTCCATGGGCGGCGGCATCGTGCTGCGCTTTGCCTCGCTCTATCCAGAGGGAATCTGTGGCGTCATCAGCTGCTGCAAGTACATTCCATCTCAGCGACTTGCACGTGCTTACCAGTCTGTATCGCTGACATCGCTGGCTCTGCAGCTCCATATATCGCGACAGGCTCATCTGCAGAACCAAGCATCTTTGAAAAGGCTGCGCTGAGAGTTGCTCCGTACATCTTGCCATCGCTTGCAATCAAGACAACTGTCGGCAAGCTCTTATCAATCCCATGCTCAACAATCAGCTCGCTTTTGCTTCAATCTAACATGCCAGTTACTCAACAACTCTAGATCCCAAATGCCTGTCGCGCGATCCCACCGTTGCTGCAGCATATTCCGAAGATCCATACGTCCATCCATGGATTACTACCGCAACAGGTTCGTCTCCTTCAAACTTGATATCATTCTGGATTCTAATCATATGTGGTTGTATGTTTCTTCAACACTTCTAGCATTGTCAATTACAACCATGGCGTATGAGCTTCAGACTATAGTTCCAAAAGCTTTCAACTTGCCAGTATTGGTGACACACGGTACAATGGACAAAATAACCTGGTAACCAAGCACAACCTGCATTCGGCTTGTATCGTTGTACTCAGCAAGCTTCGACAGCTGACGCCAATCTTGCGATATCGTCCAAATGCACAGTCCTAATGCATCCAAGAAGTTTGTCGATGAGATCCAGAGCAGCGACAAGTCGTATCGATCTTTTGATGGCGCCTTCCACGAATGTGAGTGCCCACATCTGCACTCTTGCTGCTTTAGCATGAAGTTGACGATTTTGTAAAACCGTAAACAGTGCACAACGAAATGACGGACGTCAAACAGACCGTCATTCAAGCGTATATTGGTTGGATCCTTGAGAGAAGCGAGTGAAATGAACATTCTTCTGGTTTATCTACCTTCACAGACACTGGCCTCGCAATAGTGGTCATTATGTAGCTTGCCACCACCAAGCGAATCTGGGCTGCTCGCTGCACTGGTCCAACCTTGATATCTGGGCAATTCGTTTCGTTTGTGCAAGAGTTTGTCCAGCCAGATCCACAACTTGAACACGGCAGCGATGCCGCCGCAGCATCCCCCGCGACCACAGCGGCCGCAACAGCACCACCACCACCACCACCACCCGCAAAAGCAACAGCAGCAGCAGCAACAGCAACAGCAGCAACAAACATTGAACAGTGAAATATCATTGGAGCATGCCGACTGGCTACAGTATATCACTGCCGAGGGTCAGTCTGCACAAACATCCGTCCAACCTTGTTGCCAACTCCAGATTCCTGAAATCTGTTTGGTGCGCAGACCTCGACCGAATCGAAACCATTCTTTCGCTTGCGTCCGCAGCGAGCTGCACAGCTTCCTACATTCAGAAGGGAGACGCAGCCATGGATGAGCAACTGGTCTATTCCGTCAATGATGCTGCACGGCGCAATGGTCTCCAGCCGCGTGACAACGAGCAGGCGCTCGGCATCGATCTCATCCAGATATTTCGTGCGCTTTCAGCAGTCGAGCAGGAGGAAAGCAAGGCAGAGACCATTGGAGCGTTTCCGCATGACAACGAAGTTGAGGCCCGCATGACAAAGAAGCGGCTTGATCGTACAGTGCTCTTGCTCATGGCACAGAAGATGCCTGGTATGACGTGGGACGAGCGATTGCAGATACTTCGCAAGGTACGAGTGCTGCAACAATGCTGGTAGTTTATCCAAGCCTTGAAGACTCGCTGCGTAACTGCGTTAGATCTGACAACAGTTTGTGAACTTGGTCGTTGACGCCTTTGTTGAGAAAGTAGAAGCTGAAGAGTGGCTCTTTGGCTATGCCCGACAGAATAGCACTGCCAGAACCAATCGCGAGTGCCAAGCCAGATCTAAGCACTTTCCGTGAAGATCGCGGCTTGCATCATGTCCATCATTCATCAGATGCTTCACAGTTTGCTGCTGCCATTCATCATCCACAGCATGTGGTTTATGCTGACCCGCGCCTGCCCGCTGTATGGCATCATGGAATGCACCACAGCCATATCATTCCGGCAGTCTTGTTGCCTCACTCTACGCAGGTGCCTGTGATCGCTCATCAAAGCCATATAGATACATCTTCAATCCATTTACAGGATGTACGCCACGGATTTTTGAAGGATAGGACTGCTGAGGCTCGTCTTCCAGAACCAGTATTGCCATCGTTCTCTGTCAATCAGTCGTCTCAAACATACAACACCAGCGGCACACTTATAGATGCCAACAAGACGCATGAAGATAATGCTGGCTTTCATTCAGCCGTAGGGCCATCGATAGATATGAGCACCATTCCACATGTCGAGTTTGAAGACGACTCTGAATTAGACTTTCAGAATCACCCTACACAAGACGCTTCCCAACAATCCACGAGCCAGCAAAATCAACTCTCTTCGCTAAATATATCCGGTGCGACGCTGCGAACACAACGATCACTGGGTAGCATTCTGCAGCGACACTCTACAAATGATCTAGGTCTGTGGATACAGCTATAAAATCAGTGTGGACGACAGCTGATTAACATGTGATTGTGGCGATTTTAGAGCGACGACAGCAGCTGATTGCAAAGAGTACCCTGAAAGATGCATTCAACATTTGGCGACAGTCAGTGGAGCATGCACTTGCCGCGTCTTTGCAATCGATTGGTAGATCAATGCTAACCCACAATCCAACAAAACACAACTGCCACAGATATGTGCATGAATCCAAAAAAAGTCGCAGATGGATCCTTAAGCATTGGTCGTTGGCAATCCGTGTATGGCAGCGAAATGTATTGCAAAGATGTATGATTCAGTGGCGACACTGTGCGATGCTGCATATCAAAGTACATCGATTTCAGCTACTTTCTATCGGCAAGCGTGCTTTTAACTCGTGGAAGCTTCGCCATCGCGAGACTACAGTATGCATATGGCATCTATCAAACAGTTGCCCAGATAGCTGCAAATCTAACTAGTTGTATTTGATACTTGACAGAGTCAATATCGCGCACGCTTGCTTCGACAGGCATTTGTCGCTATGCGGCACAATGCAGTCAAGACTGCCGTAAACATCCAAGCCTTTCGAGAAGAACATATCATCACGAGATGCTTCAAACATTGGAAGCATTTGGCACAGGCCAGACAGTCTTTGCGAATACTAGACAATCGGTTATCCACTCTATCCATACCTTCAACAGAAGCGCGGCTCAAAAAGCAAGGATTGCAGGTTGTTAATATGCATCTGGCTCATTTCAAATTGGTTGGTGCATTATTGACTTTTGTTCGATTGCAACCCTCTAATAGATATGGCGTGATAAGACCACTCGCAAAATACAGCATCGCTTGCGCACATTGAAACTCGAAAAGACGGCAAGACAGTTCTTTCTCCAGCGTGCTTGGACCGTGTGGCACTCTCGTGCTACCGCGTTACGATATGCCAAGCTTTCCACACATCATAATCTACTTCGCATCGTCAAAACGTATTTTGGGCTCTGGCGACTTGGGTAAAGCAATACACATCACCCGCGCCCTACTATTCAAAGCAAGTCTTTGCTGACATGCCTTGCCGATTTTGACAGATATGCGAATGCTCAAGCTCGTCATGCGATAGCTGTGCAGGCTGTGGACGACAAACAAGCCAAGCTGATCAGCCATTGCTTCAAGATTTGGTTTAAGAGGTAAGAATGTTTAACAGACACTGATTTCAACAAGCATCAGCAGCAACAGCATGGTGACTTTTCAAGGGATTCACAGAACGAATATGAGACGATCACTTACGGTTGTTGCACAAGTTTATACGCCGCGACTAAGAACACGAAGTCTGCATGATGCGTTTCAGCGCTGGCGTCAAAGATACCAGTCATTAGTGTCTGCAAAGCACCTTGCAGATGTATTTGTGCAAACAAGACAGCTCAACATCAAGGCAGTCGCCTTTAAGTCATGGGCCTTGTTTAAGTCGCGTTCGATGTTGCTAAAGGCATTCATATCGCAGCAAAACGCAGTTCGACAGAGAACCATTTTTGCAAGCTGGCTGCGAAAGAGGTATATATGGTTGTCGTATTTCAACAAAACGAAGCTCAGTTGATTGTTCGCTGACCAACTCTTTCAATTGACAGCCGCATTAACCCTGCAGTGCGAAGCATGTCGTTTGCCACATCTACTCGTCCGAAATTGATTGCATGGCGTCAGTTTGCTACACACCAGAAGCAGCAAAGACAGATGCTGCAACGATTCGCAGCTCAAAGATCGATGCGCCTACTTCAAGCATGCTGGACCAAGTGGCAGACTCAGATCGCTATCATCGCGGTAAGGTTGCAGTTTATGTGACTGGCTTGGTCAAAGTCAAAGGTTGCTGATATATAGCACCAATTCTCAGCCGCTGCGCGTTTCGCAAGCGCAGATCGCCACCATGACGACGTCACGGAGATTGGCATCGTATTTCTTCAAGTGGCGCAGTCTCGCCATGAAACATGCTGTGAGTGTCATTTTATGGGTATCACTGTGTGATATCCAACCAAGTGTATTGTTGACCACATGGATGTTTTTTCGACAATTACAGCGGCTCAGGAAAACAGACTCGCAGCTCTCTTTGGCGCGACAGGAGAGCATCGCATCGATGATATTCAAAACGTGGTCTGCAAAGGCGATCCAGTTAAAGGTGAGATCCTGTAGACACTACGTTGCAGCTTAGTGCCCTAAAAATGCTGATCAAGCTGATCAATTGCTTCACATGATTCGATACCATACAAGACCATGAAATCTGTTCTTGAGACATTCATGGCCGAACAGAGGCATCGTATACTCCAACGTGCGTTTATTCAATGGGAAGATGCTGTTTTGATCAAGAGAGCGTCGAGCATCTACCACAGAAGCCTATGCATTCGCATGTTTTCCAAGTATCGAAGTCGAATGCTGTATACAAGTCAAGCACTCCCAGCCAATGCCAAGCAGCTGCAGAGAATATCCACCAACCGCATACTGCAGACATCATTTTCAACATGGAGGCATCATACTGGCTATCTGACCGAGTATGAGCGACACGCACAGGTGCGACATTGGCCATTTTACATATCCGTATTGTGTTGATATTGTTCTGAATAGTCCAGTTTGTGTGGCTAGGTGATGCATCGATACAGTCTTTTGCGCGCTTATATGGATGCCTGGATTGCAGCCAGTCGGTTAAAGCGAAAGGCTGTAGCACTTGCTGCCAGATTTCATCGTATGTCGACTCTTAGGCAATCGGTGCACCGTTGGAAGTCTGAGTAAGACCGGATCGATCTTGGTTTGACGGGATCCCAGTTAATAGCGTGCTGATTGCTGTTCTTGTTCAGGTATTTGCTATCAAGTGAAGCTCGGAATGCTCGACTTGCAGAGTTACAGGTTCATTTGGCCAACCATCGACTGCTAAGAGACACTTTTGAATCCTGGCATGAGCGATACCTGCATCGCCATCGTATTTCAACCCGCGAATCACAAATCACACGCCAGTCGTCTCGCAAGATGGTTGCCAGATCCTTTGACATATGGCGCACCAAGTACATGATCTGTCGCAAAACCGCACGGCTTGCCATAGCCCAGCACAACTTTGCCCTGCAAAGGTAGATTGCTTAGAAAACTGTATTGTTCCAGCTAGCTTTTCACAGTATCACTCACTGAAACTTGCTCGCATTCAGATCATCGATTAATAAGTGGCACGCAGCACTTCAACACCACAACTGGCGTCTCAAAACTATAAACCTGGTTCGATCAAACCACCGCAGAAGTATGCCGATGTTGCTGCTATCTTTATGGTTGATTCTGTCATTTAATACAAGACTGACAACTGGTTGCTGTTGAAAGAGCTGATGCTTGGCATTGTTCAATCGTGGCGGAGACATGTCGCCAAAGTAACGAGCCTGCGATCTTTGCTGGCGACAAAAGTCAAAGCTGCCCGTTTGCACAAACAGCAGATTGTGTTTCATAGTTGGCACCAAGTGCTGCGCCTTCGGCGTCTTCATAGAGTGGTTAGTATCTTTGTGTATCTCTATGATTGTGATTGTCATTGCCTGACTTGAGATGCACAATCTGGCTTGGTCATTCAGGAGAGTATCATGATAAACAGACGTCGCAGGCGCATCTTGGCGATTGTTGTCGCACACTGGCGGCGTGTACTGCAGGCAAGTCAAATCAAATGACTAGCTCAAGCAAGCTTTTATTGCTGACAACAACTCTTTTTGAAGACTCGTTTATCAACAGCGCTCTTGAAAAGCCATCTGCAGCACAGTATGATGCATAAATGGCGTGCTCTGTTCTTTTCAAGATTGAGCGATCGCAGAGCTCTCGAGTTGTACAATACAAAGATCTGCGGACTTGCTGCTCGAAAATGGATATTCAAGTTCCGCACTGGTGCTCAAACATCCAATCAGCATCCTGAAACGTAAGCATTGAAAACAGTTGTGCTCAAAGAACTAAAGATCTCTGCATGAAAGTAACGATCAACTTGCTTGCGGTTCCAGAATGCCAGTCACAGTGTCGCTATATCTGCCGAATCTTCCGACTACCGTGCGATTTATGAGAACTCCAATTGTTGGCCAGTTTGCTGCATCCTTTGCCTCAATGGATAAAGTCTTGCGACTTTTGCATACCATAAAGATCTCGATATCGATGAATGGCGTACCATCAAAACTACGGGCCAGTCGCGCGTCCAAAGCTTCCGATCAGGCATCTCGATTCTCTGCGCGAAATTCAGCGACTCAGGTGTCTCGCACAAGCCGCTCATCCATCATCGACAATCGACAGCAACACACAGCGTCAACTCAGCTCCAAATCGCAGCAAGAAGCAGCAGTTTGATTAGAGCAGATGGTTCTACTGCGATACCGTTTAGTTCCAGCACGAATAGAACATCGGGTACCATTGCGCCAGCTGCACAAACAAGCTTTATTGCAGTTTCACGCGCATTCTATCAGTGGAAGGCGAATGTCGAAACGGCTCGTGAGGCAAATAGCGTAGCACAGTATCATTTTGAGTCGATGCTTGTGCGTCGTAGCTTGTCAGTATGGAAAAGAAGACTCTCGATTGTTGTTCGCAGCTATAAAGCAAGTAGTCTTATTCGCATCATTCATGCGCGCCGTGTTCTTGCTCGCGTTCTATCTCGTTGGCATGACCGCACCAGCCAAATCCGCGTGCAAACTGCACAGGCTGTCGTGTTTGATCGCTTCACTACGGTTGTGACATTCTGGCAGTCGTGGCAGTTTGAGCGACTGAGATGGGCTCGCATAAGTCTCGCAACTGATCGAATGCGCGCTGATCGTATAAAAAAGATCACGTTCAGGAAATGGCACCAGCGACTTGTCTCAGCCAAACAGTCTGCTTACGAGGCAGGACTCGCAGCAGTCGCTCACGAGCGATGGCGCGACAAACTCCTTCGACGCACAATGCATACGATCCAGTCAAAGATTCGTCAACATCGCACGTGGGATCAACTTGTTGTTGTGCTTCATCGGCGACGCTTGTTGCGTAAAACGCTTTCTCAGTGGATACTTGCTCGACGGATCCAGCAAAGATCAAAACTGATGAACGATGCGGCGGACAAGATGGCAAACCGTCAGATTGTTATATCGGTTTTCAGAACATGGCACTCGTATACGGCTCTGTCGCGTCATTTGACTGTGATGGCGAGACAGATTGTTTGTCGTCGAACAGCCGAGATGTTTTTTGTTTGGCGGCAGCGTATGAGAAGACGACAGGCTCTCCGAAACAAATTCATGCAGCTGAAAGCGGCCGTTGAGTCTTTCAACACCGTTCGGCTGAGTATGTACATGGGTCTGTGGCGTGTCAAAACTAGGAAAACGCG
Organism: Homolaphlyctis polyrhiza JEL 142; assembly: GCA_000235945.1. Taxonomy (NCBI): domain Eukaryota; kingdom Fungi; phylum Chytridiomycota; class Chytridiomycetes; order Rhizophydiales; genus Homolaphlyctis; species Homolaphlyctis polyrhiza. The sequence continues at coordinate 55,526 of JH393005.1, forward strand.
ATTGCTGCGCGGACTTGAGTTGGCGTTCATCCAGCATCGCATCAAGGCGGGAATCCGTTCGTCAATATCGCACACACCGTTGCTTGTGTCCAGCAGTAGTCTTTCCAATAACCAATCCAGTAGAATGTCTGGCGAACAATCCGACAGCGTAGACATTGCTGCCATGTCACTCTCATCACTAATTGTCCAGAATCTCCATCGTCAGATGTCTCAAACGCAACTCGATTGTAATGCACGGCTCTCTTTGCTGACTGCTAGATTCCGTCAGTGGCATATGCACACGCAAGTCCAGCATGCGATCAAAATGTTGCGACTGATCCAGCTTCGGTTGGCGCTAACACGGTGGAAGCGCAACATGGTTGGTTCTGTTTCTGTCAACTCGGTCGATATTTGGTGCATTTAGTGACTAGATTGTACATGTAGACTGTTTGCAGGGAACGATTGCTCACTGCCGAACGACTATCGCAAGCACATGCCAAGAAGCGGGTAGTAAGGCGCTGGCAGATCCGAGTCTGGAGTAGGCAAGAGCAGCGAGAGCGTGCTACTACAAAGCGAAATGTAAGCAGGAAGCGCTGTACTTGCCGCAGCATTGTCCAGCAATCAGATGTAGTGACTAATGATGTACGAATTGCCAGGTGATGATTGCATGGAGAACAGCAGCAAGCAGATCGGCGCTTGCAAGAACAATGTTCATGCACCGTATGATGCAGCGGTGGGCAGAGCGACTTGCGAAGAATCGCGGTATGCTGAGCATCTATCTGCAGCCTGTAGCTTGGTCGAGCAATTTAAGCTAATAAGGCGTCGTGGTTTTAAACCTGGTCTCTTGATTTGTAGATATGGTTCAGATAGCCACTATGCAAGCATCAAAGCAGCGCACGCGAGTGGCTTTTCGTTCCTGGCGAGCCAAGCTAGCTACTGTCAAGCATCGTTCCAGCCTTGCGATTGCGGTTGGGGAAACCAAGCAATTGGTTGTGCGATCATGGGGAACACGATTGATCAAGGAGGCATTTAGGCTGTGGCATTCGTTGCACCAGCGTCGCAGGTTTGAAGAAGCGCGAAAGATGGTAATTTATGGCCAATGGCATTCGTATTTGATGGCAGCGGGTCATGCCATGCTGATAAATATGGGTCTGTAAATGCCACTGTGGCTGCATGCATAGATCTTTGCAGAGACTTGGTCTGAAAAGTATCTCAAGAGGCGGGTCTTAACAGCCTGGCGCCGACTGTGTGAGGGTGGCGGACCGCATAATAGCAACGATCTCTCATCGTGAGTGCACAGTTGCCATCATGCTTCGCTTTGCCAACAGTGGATTGCTGACATGTGCTTGTGATGCTGGAGCTAGTGTGCGGCATGCGACTGGACTTGGAAGTATCATCATCACCAGGCTCAATGGCCAGTTGGAGTCACTGCTGCCCCTGGCATCAACACACTCGTTGATGTCGCTTTCCAAACACGACGATAGAGATGACAAAGCGCCATGACACTGGCGAGTCCAGAGATCGCACCAACAAGATTCAGAGACACAGCGAATGAAGTTGGTTTCATCAAAACTGGGTTTTGTCCGTGCAGCATTTTGACGCCGAGTTTCGGACACGATTGACGAATCAATTCGATAGTCGCAAATGGCATCGCAGCTCAGCACATTCTCGGACCTGAACCTGTCGTCGCAGCTCGGTGCCGCCGCCGCAGCAGCACGAGCAATCGCTTCTGGAGGTGTCAACTCTGACAATGCTCTAAACGACCCGCCTGCAGTCCCTCGTCGCAACGCTGCTGCCATCAACCGCTTTGGAGAGGGCATTCCCCGCATGGTTGACGAGACTGCGGAACAAGTTCGCCAGGACTTTACGGTCTTTCTTGAGAAGTAGGCTGCCACCACTCACTTTGTCGACCGAGCAGCAATCAAAGGACAATCGACTGACGGATCTGTCCATGTGTGTGTGGTGCCCCACTGCTTTTGTGTGGTGCCAGCTTTGTCGAGCAGGTCGACGACGAGACTCAGTCCAACATATACGTTGAGCAGATCAGACACCTTGGACAG
>JH393006.1:16007-26314 GCA_000235945.1 Homolaphlyctis polyrhiza JEL 142
CGTTTAAGTACAGGACGATGCTCATGACCGCGAGCTCATGGATCTTCTCAAACAACAAAACTGATCGAGCAATACAGTTGAGTCTCTATGTGTCTCATGTTTGTCTACTATGGAGTTGGCCCTCATCCTGTTCCTCCCGCCTCTTTGTCATTGAGCCAAATAGGAAAACTGTAAAGCGAAAGCAGCATCATATTGAGATATGATCATTCGCTGACCTGTGTATATATGTTTGTGTCGTGCGTATAATCTATCAAATAGCGGCATCGGAATTGACGGGCAAGGATCGCATCAACTATCAAAAAGCAAAAGTTGCCGAACTAAGCGGAATAGTAAGCAGTCCATATCCCATCGTCTTTCTGTGATGTCGTCCTTTTTACTGTTTTCTCCATGTTGTTTTGTGACGACATTCTAACAATCGCTCGCTGGTATGTGGGATCTAAGCCGATTAAAGCACCCAAGGCATCGCTGCCCATGTTCATCGGACTCAAAAAGGCAGCAGAAGCGCGCGGCCGCAAACGCCTGCAAGAAGCCAAAGACATGGGAATGTACCATTCTTCTCTCAAAGCACGTATTCTTGGCAATGATGCCAAAGCAAGTGATAAACGCAATCGCAGAGCAAAGAGCGCTCGCGACCCTGGATTGTTTGGCTCCATTGGCACCATTCGTGGGGGTGTCATGACAGTATCTAAAAACCATATCGAATCGATTAATAGTGGAAGTAGCAGTCGAAGTGGGCAAGGAAAACGCGGTCGCGGTCGCGGTCGCGGTGGTGGTGATGGTAATCTATCATTCTCGTCATCGGCTGGACCAAGAAAACGTCCAAAGCCATCGCGTGGAATGGATTTCTGAATAGATTGATTGATTAATGGATGGATGGGTTTGTGAGTTTTCGCCCTTTTATTGTTGACAAGGACTTTGTGAGAATGTCATCTTGTTATCTGGTGCGTCTACGCTTGTTGCGCTGCTGCTGTCGCTGCAGTCCAAGTGCACCTCGTCGCAGATGATCTCTTCTTAGCCACGCTTGCATCGAATCTTCCGACTGCACACTCATCTCATATACTTTGACCCACAATCAATCAGCACGCCATCAAGCCACACTATCAGTTTCTGTTCTTGGATTCCTGAATGCAGGCGAAATCTTTTTCGGTAGAAAATGATACTACACAAAGTCTTTTTTTGGGGAAACCAAGTAATGGACCATTTGAACACGGGGGAGATGAAAGCACTTACAATGTCGTTCAGTTGAATCCAGAGTCTGCAAAAAGAACGTCGAGTCCGAGTTTGAATGGGATGATTGTGCATGTGTGCAGAGCAACTGCAGTCGCTGAACAAATGCCTGCACGACCAGTTTTGGAAAGCGTATACCAGTTTCCCTATATCAATGACCAAGCCACATACATCGAAGCACGGGAATCAGCCCACCATTTCTTGATCGCATCGATGCGTCACAACGCTAATAGGATGCTATACAGTTAAAGACATACATGATACGCAAGATTTTGGAAGCAAACATAAAGAATGCGGGACAGATCATTGAAAGCTTGATGCCCGTTGCAGAAGCAATCAGATCGTCTTGGATAGGGTCGCCGAAACAAAGCGGAGATTCCAAATCAACTCGTTGGTCGAGTGCCAAGGGTGCAGCCCACCAAAATGGCAGATCGACAACGGATTTTACAGGAAGCTGCAGTTGATTATGTTATATATAGATACAGTACAATACAATACAATACAATACAATACAATATAGTATGGTATTGATTGTATTGTATTGTATTGTATTGTTGAGAGTTTGATGGATTGTGTCATGTTTGTTGTTGGGTCTGATTGAGTAATGAGATGCGATGAGATGCGATGCTGCATGTTGGTTTTGCTTACAGTTGTGTCGTTTGTGGATAAGAGGAAGCCGTATCTATATGCGGGAGTCTGGAAATGACATTTGAGGCGCTGTGGGCAGTGAAGGCAGCGAGCGAATGAGTGGGCGAGTCACTATTGATGGATGGATTGAGTTGGTTCGGACATGGACAAGCAGCAGCAAATGAACAGCGGATTACCGTCTGTTCAGCCATAATGTCATCAAGATCCCAGTAGTCGGACATGGTGCGAGTCAGTGGCTGAGTCAGTGAGTGACTTGTCTTGTCTTGTGAGCGAGTCAGCTGTCGAGTGCTGCTGTGCGAGTTCCGAGGCGCAGTTGTTGTTGGTTTGCTGGTTTGCTGGGTTGCTGGTTGCTGGATTTGAAGTTGAAGTCAAAAATTTTTTTGTCGTTGTTGTTGTTATTGCCAGGTTTGCAGTTTCCACAAGCAACAGAACAGCGAAAGAACAAGAGAGCCAGCAGAGCCAGCACAGCCAGCATGCCAGCGTACGAGACCCACGATACAGCAGACAACGAGCTTGACAACTACTCTTCAGGTGACGAGCAAGAACATGAGCACGAGCAGGAGCACGACGACGAGGACATCGAGACGGTGCGTGTGCCCATAACGCCGTCTGTGGTGCTGAACCCGGCGTTTGATCCTGCACAAGGCGGCACTGGCGCAGCAGGCGGCGAGGGAGTGAGCGAGGCCAACACGCCGGCGGCGCAGGCAGCGCTTGCAGCGCAGCAGTCGCGGCTGCAGTGCCGGATGTACGAGAACAAATATCCCGAGGTGGACTCGCTGGCGATGGTGAATGTGCGCCAAATAGCCGAGATGGGCGCCTATGTGCACCTGCTCGAGTACAACAACATCGAGGGCATGATCCTGCTCAGCGAACTCTCCCGCCGTCGCTTCCGCTCCATCCAGAAACTCATCCGTGTTGGCAGGAACGAGGTCGTCGTCGTGCTGCGTGTCGACAGAAAAGGGTGCGTCATCCCATCACATCGCATCAACAGCATATGACTCGTTCGACTCAGTCCATCCATCCATCTATCGATCCCCTGCTTTCCTTTCCTCTCCTCTCCTCTCCAAGCCTCTCTTCAATCAACCCGCTAACACATCGCTCTCCCAAATCTGACTTGCTCATCATCATCTTATTTTCTTGAATCGCAGGATATATCGATCTCTCAAAGCGACGAGTATCGGCTGAAGATGTCACAAAGTACGAAGACCACTTCAACAAGTCCAAGGCTGTCCATGGCATCATGCGCCATGTTGCTGAGAAAATGTCTCTGGATCTTGAGGATCTCTACGTGCAGTTTGGCTGGCCGCTCTACAAAAAGTATGGCCACGCATACGACGCCTTCAAGCTTGCGATCAAGTAAGTCGCCTACTACCGGTTTACCTATAGCCAACCCCTGTTTCCAAATCCATGCGTATCTCGCTTGATTTTGTTGCTCATTATCCGACTTTCTTGTTCTGGTGCTGCTCAATAGTGATCCAGAGAGCGTGCTGGGTGGATTCACTCTGTCGCCTGAACTCAAGCGCGAGCTCATCAGCAACATCCGCCGGAGATTGACGCCTCAGGCGATCAAGATCCGCGCTGATATTGAATGCACATGCTACGGATACGAAGGCATTGATGCTATTAAGGCTGCCCTGCTTGCCGGCGAGGCTTGCTCCACACCGTCTGTGCCCATCAAGGTCTGTAAATACCTGTCTTGAAATGCATTTCTATCTCTATCTGTAACTCTGTTATGCTAACACCAACTTTCTATCTAGATCACGCTTGTTGCGCCACCCCTGTTTGTGATGCTCACCAACTCGCTCGATAAGAGTGAAGGCATCAGCCGCCTCGAAATGGCGATTTCCAAGATTGAGGAAGTCATCAAGGCCAACAACGGCAACTTGATTGTCAAGATGCGGCCGCGTGCGGCGAGCGAGTCCGACGATGCCGAGCTTGCGCAGCTGATGGCTAAGGTCGAGCGCGAAAACGCAGAGATCTCTGGCGATGACGATGAAGATGAAGATGGCGACGATGATGACGACGATGAAGAAGATGGCAAGGACGAGTGAAGTCGCATTCCTGCGGATCCGACATTGAAATGAAGTTTTTTGCTTTGGATTTGCGGTTTCGCTGCAAGATTCTGACATGGAACTCGGACTTGCGCTGCTCTCGCTCGTTGCTGTTCTCGTCATTGCCATGACTGCGACGCTCGCTCGCTGGTCGGTCTCCACCCGTCACTGCTCTCACTCACTGCTGCTCCGGTCGACTGCCATGCACAAACAGCTGACTAGAACCCATGAACAACGTCAGGCTCGGCCTCGTGAATCACACAAACAAACACTGCCAGAATGCACGCTGCCATTCATGTGGCTCGCTCGCTCCCCAGCAGCACCAGCCAACTCCATCACACGGACCATCTCTACTCAGATGGACTTGCTTGGACTGCGACGCCGTCAACCAGCTGGATTCCCATGGCGAACCCATCGACCCAATCAATCCAACACTCCAACATCAATACCAACAACAACATCAACATCATCAACATCAACAACATCAACAACAATCAAGTCCATCCCATCTCAACTCGCTCATGGGAGGCCAGGTCTTTTGTGATACATGCATTCGCAACCAACAACTTGTCGCTGATATTCTCAGAGAATATGATCCACCCGAGACGGTAAATATCAACAAGAAACGAGCTCGAAAACCCCGCACATATCTAATTGAGCACCTCTTCATTCCTGTCGAAACTCATCGTGAGATGGATGACATGGAATGGAGAGAAATTCCTGATATCAGCATCGCCACACATATTCTGATCATCTCATTCTGTTTCATGCCGTCTCCGATGCAATCATCCTCACATCCTTACAGAGTGACTGGGAACTCTCTTTTAAGCGGTACAAGGAGTCGCTAGAATCACGATATCCAATGGTGTGTGCACTTTGCGCACCGCATGTGTCCAGTCGAATCGAAAGCATTCGACGTGCTGTCGCACCTGCTTTGCTTGCACCGTTACCCAAGCGCATCCATAAACAAGCGGAAATCAACTGGAAAGATAGATTGAGGACGGCTGTAAATAATTTGGATATAGGCCGCTGGTGTCGACGTGTTCATGGCTCTCTCTGTTGGATCGCACTCGTCACTTGGATTTTACTCAGTGAGATTATAGTCTTGCATCTTGTTTTCACTCAATCTCAGCATCGCCGGCAGCTTTGTATTGCTTTCTAACACAAAATCCTATCGAATTGATTGCTGCTGGGGCGACGATGGCGATGTAATGCACCAGAATTAGGACTTGTGACAAATAGGGCCCATGGCATGGTTGCGAGTTTCACAAACGCGATCTGTGTGGATGTGGTTGGAACTCTGTTTGTGTGGATTGCTACTTTTTACATTTCATATTGGAAATCCCGCGAGCCTGTGCGTACCAGCGTCGTGCAGACCAAGCCGGTCTTTGTGTCTCGCATTGACAGTATCTGGGTATGAGTCACTTTACATCAACTATTGTAAAGGCAGTTTTACTTGCTTTTAAGCTGTGTGACTTTCGAACCCGACTAATGTGCATTTATCGCTCACTTTACTGCTTAGGTTCTGCCAATATTCGCGAGTTGGGTTTTCTTTAGCTGGGCTGATTTAGCCATTGATCTCGATCAAATATCCTGGCTCCCTTTTCTCAGCAATATGCAACAGATCAGGGCTCTTGATTTGGTAGGTGTACAATGCTTAGATCCGTGCTGCCCATCAATACCTCGCCTGGCGCGGGATAGCGATTATTGACAAGTCTCGCTGTGCACTGTTTCAACAATAGATTGTCGGCATCACTGTATATATGCTGCTGTATTCTGTTGCACAAAAGAGCAGCTTTTTTCGAAGAATCGCTACACGGCGCATCTTGCATCGGATTCCTGGCGATATGCCGCAGGTCAAGTTGCGCAGAGCATCTAGTATATCTCACACACAAAACCCTTCTCGCGCAACTAATTCAACAACAACAGCAGCCGCAACAACATTACAGCGGTCTGCATCAGCATATCTCGAGAGACCTGCAAACTACGAATTGCCTAGAAGTCACTCGATGTCTGAACGTGATCTGGAGTCGGAATCTTTGGATATCCTCTCACTCAGCGACAAGGCACGGTCGTGGCGAACCAATACCTATCAGTCTCCTACACCCAGCACTCCGATTCGCACGGATGATATCGCACCTATGGATTGGGAGCACTCGCCTGAATCTGTTCCGCCCTCTCAATCCACCTTTTCGAAAACCACTGCAACGGCGACAAAGCAAGTTGGATCTGGCATCTTTGCGGTCGCTACACCCACGCTGCCTTTACCTTGGCATATGGAGTCTCGAAACGGACCCAACTCGTTTTTGACGCAGTTTAGAGAACCTAGAAACTCTGTTGATCTGAACGAAGCCAATCGTGCGGCTGATCGCAGTGGTGTATCGCAGCGTTCACGAAATGATGCATTGAGAGCATCCCTGCATAATCAGGTATGCAAGTTTGCTCCTGCTGTTGGACAATCGCTGTCCCGACACGCTCTCCAGTGACCAATCCAGTATATCTTTGTCTGTGCTGAATGACTGATGGACTTGACCCACCCATGCCGTAATAAGCACAATAATGGCAACAATGGCTACCATCGGGATAAAACCTTTGACGATCTTGGTGGCATTGAGGACATGTTTGCGACCCAAACACGGCTTGACGATCATCACCAACTGCAAGACCGTATCTCCTCATCTACAGCCAATGGAATCTACCTTTCCTTTCAGTTCCTTGCTGGTCTTGCTTTGACAGGCTTTGCTGCACTGTTTTGGACTATTGCTCGCTCGTGGTATATGCCCTTATTGACCTACCCACCTCTCCGTCACGATTAAAACCCCTATTATTCTTCTTCTTATTCTTCTTGCCAGTGTTAGTGTTTAGTGGTTTTGGTTATGGGAGATGGATGCATCGCAAGCATGAGTTGAGTTCCTTGCTCTCACTCACGGTTCTCAGGACTGTCGCTTCTGATATGGATATGATTTGGATTCACAATCGATTGCCTCTTTCAGTCGATTGTTGGATAGCCAATCTCATTGTGACGAGAAAAGCCCTCAAACACAATCTCCAATACAGACTCACTCTATCTCAGAGACACACACATACAAGGAGATATATACCTGGCTCTTGACACATTGTTCTCCTATTTACCTCTGAGCGACTTGTAGGGCAGCCAGCAATATCCATCGACGCATTATCTATAAGTACCCAACCGTTACTTATTTAAAGCAACAGCAACAGCAACAGCAACAATCTATTTGTCCACTTGTGAAATGTCAAAGGCTGTGGAAGCAACACAAGGCGAAACGCACGAACTGGTGAGCAGTGCCAGCAGTATATCTCCTCCAAAGCTCTCTCCCTCTCACTCCATCCTTCTCTATCTGATCTACGAGCTCGTCGCGACAACGGCAATGGTGCGAGTTTACATGCTGCTTCTTGCTGCCCAGCATCTATTTGCGATACTCGCGCTCTTCCTATTGCCTCTATATCTTGTGTGTCGGCTATCTTTCATTTGCTGGCATGTGTTCTCTCCTCCTCCTCCTACACTATGTCCTCGCCACTTGCTTCCTTCTCTATGACTCGTCAAACACGTGTCATACAGGTCTCCACACTCGCACACACACACAGATACACTTCTCCTTTCACATTTTCTCGAAATGTTGTGTGCTTCTGACCTAAAATCCTGTCACGAGTCATTCCAACAACTCGAGAAAGCGAAATTGAGAAAGAATACAGCTGGCTGACACTGCATGCATCTGGTTGTCACCTGACGGGTGATATGATACATGATTCGACTAAACCCATCTGTATATCTTTTTTCGTTTCGTTTTGGCGGGGGGGGGGGGGAATAAGGTGGTTGTCGGTTCAGGTGGTGTCGGTAAATCGTGCCTAACAGTTCGGTTCCTCAAAGACGAGTTCACAAACGAATATGATCCAACTATAGGTATTGCTACTTTTGTTATGTTCTTCATTGCTTTCCTTTATGTTTGGCATCTATTTCGGATTCTGTAATGGCTAACCAACATCACATTCTTGCTACTTTGCTTTCTGTCTCGCTGGTTGAATATCTCTATCTGTATAATCGCGTTTCTAGAGGAAAACTATCGAAAGAATGTCACGGTGGATAAATCGGTTTGCACAGCATACATTATTGATACAGCTGGACAGGTAAGCACAGCCATACAAATTCAAAAAACAGTGCTCATTCATCAATCCCTCTCAAACCTGACAACACATTGCACACTTTGCACTTGCTGTCCCACTAAAAACCAAAAACAAACACACTATTTCGCGTATTTATGTCTAGCACGAATACAAGGCACTCCGTGATCAGCATCTCAAAGATGGCAAAGGGTTTCTTCTTGTATTCGCTGTCAACGACAAGAGCAGTTTAGAAGAAGTCAAACAACTTCGTGAACAAATCATGAAACTGAAAGAAACTCGCAAAGTTCCATTTGTCATCTGCGCAAACAAATGCGTAAGTCTAGATTCTTGATGCTTCTTACTCCTCGATCAGTCTCTTTTTATCATTGTCAATATGGCTCTTATGGAATCAGAAATATCGATCTTGTTCTTCTCGGTCTTGCTTACATCTTACATGGCGGGATCTGACTTGTGGCTGTTGTTGTCTCTGACACTCGTCTTGTATATCTATACATATACCAGGATTTGCCCCCAGATCAGATCGAAGTCGATATGAATAGCGTCAAGGCGTTTTGTGCTGAAGCGAAAATCCCTTTGCTCAATACATCAGCAAAGGTATGCCAATCCCAAACCATTCTCCCCACCAGATGCTTGCCATTCAACATCTTCAAAATCCAATATCCTTCTAACATGAACATCACCAAAACAAACAAACAACCCAACAAACTAACCAACCAACCCATAGGAAAACATCAATGTCGAGGAATCATTTCAAGATCTAGTGAGAGAGTGCCGAAAGTATAGCAAACCTGCCGAGTCAAAGGGCAAAGGATCCAAAGCGAAAAAGGGTGGCTGCATTATTCTTTGATATATCCCCTAACCTTCCTATCCCTCGCGGTCTCTTCTTTCTTCTTTATTGTCTCTACTCTCCGACAGTCTAGCTTTCTCTTACATCACTACCCCCCAACTTTACTTTCTTCAAAAATACTGCGCAATCCTCCTTTTTCATTGTTCACTCCCTTCAGCTTTTACCATCCCTTTCTCAGAAAACAGGGAACAAGAGGGGGGGGGAAAGAAGGGACAACATAAAAGAGTAATGATTTTTGATTGAAAACGGCATTCGTTCTGTCTCTCACTTTCCTGTCCTCTGGCCTTTGGGATAAAATCAAAACACTGTGGTTTCCCCACAATGATTGAATCATTCTCATGTTGTCATTCAGCATCGATGAGGATGTCAATCGATGCCATTGTGATACTCTGTTTGTGTAGCCACATCCAGTCAGTATCAAGATCCCTCACTTGTCTGCTTCTGCTTTTATTGTATGGAACAGCCGCTATTGTTGCCTGTCTATCAAAACAAGCGGGGGGAAAGCAAAGGTGTGAATCTAGATCGAATTCAGTTGGAAGACTATAGATGTATGGCCATGCGTTTATTGCAGCGTGCTGAAAGATGGCAGAGATGTTGTTTTGGCAAGACAGATCTAGTATGCCAGGTGAGGGAGGACGGTTCGCGAAATTGGGAGCAATGAATCACAACAAATCATGGATGGATGGATGAGATGGATGGTGCAATGCTGCTGTTTAAAAGGCAAAGACGGCAGCGACGGCAGCAATGATGAGAGCAGCGGCAGTCGAAGCACGCTCGGCACCAGAGTAGATGGGAACATCACCCTTGCCGCCGTACGAGCCGGTGGGAGCAGGCTTGTCCGATGGAGCGGGATAGCCGTTGTAGCCAGTGGGAGCGGGAGTGTCGCAAGGCGAGCTGGCAGGGGGAGGATAGACACCAGTGGGAGCAGGGACGTCCGACGGAGCAGGGTAGCCGTTGGTGGCATAGCCATGGCCAGTAGGAACAGGCTTGTCCGATGGAGCGGGATACACACCAGTGGGAGCGGGAGTGTCGCAAGGAGACGACTGGGGAGGAGGATAGACACCGGTGGGAGCAGGAGTATCGCATGGGGAGCTGGCGGGAGGATACACGCCAGTGGGAGCAGGAGTGTCAGATGGTGCAGGGTAGCCGTTGGACTGATAGCCAGTGTGGACAGGAGAGCCAGTTGTTGACGACGCGCCACCCCTGGTCGACGAAGACGAAGGGAGGACAGGCGACGATGAAGAGAACACTGACGATGAAGACGATGAAGACGATGACGGGAGAACAGATGACGATGAAGAGTAGACGGATGACGACGACGAGAAGACTGATGACGAGGAGAAGGTCGACGAGGCAGTTGCTGTGCTAGAGAACACAGTAGAAGATGA
>JH393006.1:49926-63709 GCA_000235945.1 Homolaphlyctis polyrhiza JEL 142
CAGACAGTTGTCATCGCGGCCACAGCGGGGCTCCTCGGTGTTCTCAGGCGTTGCGCCGACTTGGTAGTGCACATCCGGACGGATGTCGTTGAGTTTATGATCGTATGGCTGATCAAAGTAGTCTTCAAGAGTGTTGAGGAACGCCGAGTTCTCGTCCTCTGACACTCGCGGGTCCTTGACTGCAAGCGCAGAGTATGTCCTGAGTGCCTCGGCAGCCTGGCAGCATCATCGGTGGAGAGGCAGAGACAATGGGAACACACAGAACCATCAAGTGACAGAGAGCGTCAGTTGCAGCTCGTTTTGGAGGTGGCGGCAGAGACAGCAGAGGCGATAAGCAAGGAGAGAGCCGTGCCGAGCAACGCAGGGTCCTGGCGCACCTTCTTGCACTCTGCGAGCGACTCAGCAGAGGTGGGGTCAGCAAGGAAGGGAGCAAGGTCGATGGCTGGCAGAATGACGGTTGTCGATGGCATCTTCGTGGTTGAGTGAGTGAGAAAGCTGGCTGGCGAAACTTTTTTCATTTGTGGGTGGCGTTGGCCGCTGCGACGGTGCCTGGAGCGGCAGCAGCAGCCGTAGCGAGAAACTGTTGCTGCGAGCGCCATGGCTGGCGTCGCTGGTCACGATGCCAGCTGACCATGTAGTTGTTGAGTTTACGGATAAGCGCTTGCTCCAGCTCCGAGTGGCGCTGCGGTGGGGCAGCAGCAGTCGTTGTAGCCGTAGATAAGGGTGGCGGAGGCGCAGCCGCGCGGTTGCTTGCAAAAGAGATGGACGCGGCATTGGCGGAGATGGCAGCCCGGCTGTTTGTCGCAGCACCAGCCGGCAGCAGCATAGCCGCGTCGCTCTCGGCAGACACAGGCGCCTGGCCAGCACACAGCCCAGCTACGTCAGCACATGGTTGCCAGTGTATCTGGCACAGCGTATTCCAGATCCTCTCACCTGCATCCCAGTCCTATAGCCACGTCCGCCTGAGACTTCCCGTGATCCACCGCTGGCTAGTAGCTTCCGGTTCCGTATATCCGCGAGTGCAATGCGGTCATCGACATAGTTCTTGCGGTCTCCCAGCATCTGACGATGTTGACTTTCCAGCTGCGATATCCCCAGTCACACCATCGTCGTCAGCCTTCTCATCCATCTCTCAAACATGACAGTACCACTTGCAATGCGAACCTCTTGCTTGCCAGTTTCGATCTGCTGCATCGCAACATCAGCAGCCATCTGTAGAGACTGAGCCTTGTGTCGTTCCCGCGCTGTAAACACGCAACATACATCAGCTGACATGCACGCAACGTGCCATGTGACAAGGATTACAACGACTATTGCTCACCAGCTTCGCCATGCATCATGGCAGCATGCCGCACATTTTGCTCAAGCGTCTTTTGTTCTGATTCAAGAACGCTGCGCTCGATATCAAGCTGCGTCTTCAGCGCATCGATCTTCAATCGCTCAACCCGCAAACGAGAATCTTCGCGATGATACTCGGCAAATCTTGCTTGTAGTAGCTTCATCTCACGATCGAGCATACTCCGCTCTGCATGAACGCAGTCAGTTGACCATCAGTCAGCAATTTGCAATGATCGAAAACAAGTACTGCGCCATCACTCATACTTACCAGCCTGGACTTGGTTCTCGTGCCGATTCTTTGCAACCGCAAGTTCCTCCTCCAACTGCTTGTTTGCACGCTCTCTCGATGCAATTTCAGCTCGCTCACTGGAGATTCGCTTCTCCTCTTCCGTGATCTGTGCTATCATGCGCCGTCGTTCAATATCCCACGCTTCGCGAGCCACGGTAAACTCGCCGCGCTCCTGATTCAGCTTGAAAGACATCAAGTCACGCTCTTCTTGGACTTTAGCAATCTGCTCGGCAAGTCGCGTCTTGTCGCGGTATATGACCTCAAATTCTTGCTCTTGATGGTGCTTGGCACTCTTTAATGCCTGCTCCATCCGCTCCATCATCTCCTGCGTCTATATTGAGTCTTCAATGTAAGGGTCTGCGGTGTGTTCCACACGATCAATCCATTCAGTAAGAGCTTACCCTGACTCTGTCCATTTCCGCAGTCTCCTTTTCTTTGATCAGCTGTGTCTGCAAGTCAGCTACTTGCCGCTCACGAGTAAGCAGAGTTTCCTCACGGTTCTGCAGAGAAAGTGCGTGATCTGCCTCCATTCTAAGCTGAAGGGTGTCAATCAATTTGGAATTGGTTTCCATTTTGCCTGCAATCTCGGCAATCTGTCTTGCACTCTCTGTGCTCGAGATCAATTGGTGCATCTAGATTCAGGCAAGTGTCAGATCGATTTCCAAAAACATAAGAGCAGCCAACAATCATGTACGTACTTCATCAAGATGCGATTGTTTCAGGTCAGAGAGTTGCCTTTCATAACTGATGCGTTGCTCGTCAAGCTCAAGCTTTGTTCGTCGCAAGACCTAAACAATAACGCGTCAAGTCTCTTGCATATGCTTATCCGTGTCGAATGACATCAGCTTACCTTTTCCTCTGCTTCTTGCTCAATACGTGCAATCGCTTTTTCATGTTTCTCCTGCTTGTCCTGCAGCTCCTGTTCATGCTTGCGATTCAGTCGAGTGAGCTCGTCGGTATGTCTGCTTTCACTCTCTGCCTTTTCTTGAACCAACTGTGCAATACAGCATATATCAACACCCTGTGGTAAAACAGTTGCCATCAGCAGATGCGATAAACTCAACCTTGGCTTCTGCCGCAGCAAGAAGTTCTTTCAATCGGCTGATTTCAGTCAACGACTCTTCATACTGCAAACAGATCAGTTAGTAAATCGTCAGTCTGTGGAGCCAGTCCATACATCTATATCTTCAGTTTGAGTGATGCTTGCCTTTTTCCTGATTTCAGAGTCTTTGCAATAATCATGACAGCAATCATTAAATCGCTAGACTTCAATAACACGTGTAAAACAAAGCGTCAACGAAACATAGACCCAGCTGAGTGATCCCACCTTTGATTGAACTGGTGGATCCAGTATTTGTCCTGCTTCGCGATTGATCGCTCCGATGCTTTCCCTTGAGTTCAGACTTGGACTTTGTCTCTAGCACCGAGCCGCTTTGTTCGTCGTCCGTATCGCTAAGCAGTGCTACCGATGACATTGACTCGGATTTGCTGATTGCCTTTGTAAACCAATCAATCGTCAGTTCCGTTAACGTTTTGCAGTCTGTTGACATCGAAATGGCATATACGTAGATATCATTGATACCTTGATAGATGACGCCTCTGTATCGTTGCGCTTTCGGGGTGCAGTCTTTGCAGTACTCGACTCAGCTCGTTCGTTTGACAAATCTCTGGTATTCTTGCTCGAATCTTGTGCTTGTCCTTGGATGATTGGCAGAGGATCGCTTTCACGTGCTGTTGATGCTGCTACTGCTGCTGGTTGAATGGATTTTGGTTTCGGGTCAAGGACTAGTACGATCTTCGCAGTCAGTATCACCGCTAAACTAAACAAATGGCTCAACGGCGATACCTACATGGCAAGTTTGGTACTTGTGCAGCTGCTACTGCTGCCTTTGGCGCTTCAGTTGCTGATGCATTCGTTTTGGGCATTGAAGATAGTCCGCCAAATGCCATTGTGCCACCCATCAGACCTGCGATCAGATCCATCGGATCGGAACCAGGTGGTTTCAAGGGCGATCCGGCTGAAATGGTGCCGCTTGTTGAGGTACCAGGTTCGCGACCGCCTCGTCGACGGCCCGCACTTGCACCAGTGCTGCTTAGCAAGAATGATGGGATCGAATCGTCGTCCGCTTTGCCTTTATCAGACTTGAACTCGGGGGCTGCTGTAACTGCAGGATCCTTGCCAAAGATGGGCTTGGCTGGTTCTGCAGCCTGTTTACCAAACAAGTTGGGGGATGGATGCTTTGGATCTGATCCAAACAATCCACTGCCAGAGATGCTTTGGGCAGAGTTTGTGCTGTCTGTTGCAGTTGTCGGCTGCCTCTGTGCAACGCGTCCGGCGGTTGGTGATTCAGATCCTGTCGATGACAAAAACGACGGCATCGCTGCATTTGAGATGGTTGGTTTGGCTGCAGCCGAAGTTGGCTGTGAGAAGGAGGGCTCGGTTCGTGAGAGGAACGATGGCGCTGCAGCTTTTGGCTCGGGCTTTTTAGCCTTGGTTTCTCCAAGACCCAGCAGATCGAACATATCATCGTCTGCAACGTCATCCTGTATACCAATATACTGCGTCAGCAAGGCATTACAGTCGTATTCCTCTAAAGTGAAATGTCTGGCACACCTTGGCAACCGCAGGTGTCTGCTGTCGACGTTCTCGCCCTCGCTCTGCTGCAGAGGAGAGCAATCCACTCGCAAAGTCATCATCTTGGTTAGCCTTTGGTTTCGCTTTTGGCTGCTCATCGACCGACAGAAACGATGGTCGGGTTGGCGATGCATTTGAATCATGCTTGGATGGCTCGCCAGACTGCTTCGATTCCCAAGGAAATGCGCTCGGGGAGTTTGACGATCCAAGAGTTGTCGATACATCGGGATTGGTAGCCTTCTTTGCTTGCTCTGGAGAACCAGCATCTGCAGACATGTTGGCTCGACGACCACTGGTTGGTGTTGCTGCTGCTTTCCCCACTGGCTTTCCAAACAAGTCTGCATCTAAATCGTCCATCTGCATCGATTTTAGCAGATTGTCTACATTCACTCCAGGACTGGTTTTAGATGATGTTGACGCTGAAGCAATATTCGATGGCGAATCTGATCTGTTCACAGATGTCGCTTGTGGCATCGACGTGATTGGTCGAGGTGAGGTATCAGACGATCCAAATGAGGAGGGAGCTGGACGAGGCATGCCTGTGTTTGAGTCTGGCAACGCGCTCTTTGATGGCGCTGATATCTGTGGAGGTCGTATCAGCGATAGTCGAAACGCACAAATACACGTGGAGGCAACAGTGACTTACACTTGTGCTGCTCTTTTCAGACTCTTGTTGACATATCAGCAGTGGATATTGGAAACAAGCCAAGCACGACGCGTTAGTTTGTGGCTGTGGCCGCTTTCGCGTTTGTATCAGCGAGACTGTTGCAGTGGCGGTCTTGCTGAAGACATGCCACTGCTCTGCTGATAATAACTAGATGACACAAAGGTGGTTCGCAGCTTACGTTTGCTTGACTTGGTGCTGCCTTTTTTATGCTTTCCACTCTTGGCTCCAGCAACATCGTCGTCGCTATCGCTACTAAGACCCAAAATGTCATCAAAGTTGTCATCGTCAATGTCATAATCAATCTTGGCTCCTGCACCAGATTTGTTTGATGATGCTGTTGGCGGTGGTATGAGCCCGCCTGTGAGACCAGATGAAGACGAGGATGCTGCTGGCTTTGTGGTTGCGAGTGGTTTGAGATCCATTGTTCGTGCAAAGAGAGATGGATAACCTTGAACTATAAACTCTGGGCAAATTAAACAAAAACATCGATGCCGAACTTCAACGACACAGCGATCTTACCGCGGGATCTTCGCTCGTGTAGACAGTCAAGTATCAAGGACCTGTGAATGATTTAACGCCATAGCAGCCGCCAAAGGTTGGTGCCAAGCTGATGGTTGCAGTTCTATTTGCGAGCGATTGTCGCATTTGCTGTCACGATCATGAAGCTGGGTGCGACACACATTCCATGAGCCAATGAGCGCCTGTGTGCGCCTCTGACAACCCGCAACTGCCTGCTGACTGTGTTCGTGCTGCAGAATTACTGGGAATACTGCTGCCTGCTCTGCTCAGCCAGGCGGCATATGCAACAACCACAACCACAACCACAGCTGCAGTAGCCGCAACTGCAACCACACCAACAGCGCCTCTGGTGAGTTTCTTCAGGCTTCTGTTCCAAGCAACGGGAATATCCCGTGATGCTCTGGATGAATACACAGAAAGATGGACGGACGGACGAATAAACCCAACAAGTTCCGACTCTATTGCTGACACTCGCTCTCAGTCGACGGATGCTGCGCTTGAGAAGGAGCTGCAGCGCGCAGACCGCACCAGCACAGGTTCGCCTGCTTTGCCTGTTTTGCACCCACGAAGCTTGTTCAGTCCCGTCCCTTCCACTTGTCGTGCTGGCACACGGCCAAGCCATCGTCTCTGGCGTTGCTAACGCACTGCTCAACTCTGCTGCAGAACAAGGCGAGCGCCTTGTGGCATCTGCGATCGAAGTGCTGCGCTCAATGGCGCCTGCGCCAACTGCGGCAGCATCGGCAGCCACTGAATCCACCGATGAACCCGATGAGCTGCAGCTTATTCTGCAGGAAGCACTGCGCCTGCTTGCACGCCAAGTGCTGCCACACTTCTCGTGGATTACCGATCTGGCTGCATACTTCCGTGCAAGCACACTGGTTCCGTCAGCTGCTGTTGATACCACCATCTCTGATGTCGAGATTGAAGATGGCATTCTGCGGTATTCCGGATCAGAGATTCCCCAGATCCTCGACAAGGATCCAGCCAATGTGCGGCGCGCAAAAGCAGTCAAGTGGCTGCACGTGGCTGCTTACAAGCACAATAGCCATGATGCTGCAAAGATCCTCGGCGACATGTATCTCTTCAAACGCTTTGGTCATCGTAGGAACGCCACGGCTGCGTTTGGTCACTATATGAGTCTCGCCTCAAAAGGAAATGCAACTGCACAGATGCTTGTTGGCAACATGCTTGCGACAGGCGTTGGCGTCCAGCGTGACTATGCAAAGGTAGATGCTTGTGCACTTTGTATGGATTGTTTGACAGATACGAGCACCAACATCTTTCATTTGGACGAACCAATAGGCACTTGTGTATATGAGCTTTGCATCGCTTGGAAAAGATCCAGTTGCAGAACAGACACTTGGATACTGGCACTCTGCAGGTATTGGTATGCCCAAGAGCTGCGAAACCGCTGCATGGCACTATAGCCGCATTGCCTCTATTGGTAAGCGATCAGATTGCATGCTGCTTTGGAGCTCTTCTGCTTCTATCAAACTGACGGTTCTTGTAGTCGTGGACCAGTTTCGAGATGGACCGCCGGGTGGCAGATCGCTCAAGCCTCCGTACCGGCGTCTTCCAAATGCAAACGGTGGTGTGTTCGGTGCCGGAGCCAGTGGCGCTGGCAATCCTAAAACCCGCAAAGGCGCATCAGGAACGCTTTCGCCTGATGAGATCCTGACATTCTATCGTCTTCAGGCAGAGACTGGCGATCCACTTGCGCAGGTTAGCCTCTGTTGGCAACTATATCTATGCACTGCTGTACTTTACTCCAGCACTGACTCTTAAAACTCGCACTCTGCCAGTTTCTTGTCGGCCAAATGTACTATCAGGGCACAGACTCGGCGAAAATCGACTATGCCAAAGCACTACAGTTCTTCCGTGCAGCCGCTAAGCAGCATCCAGGCGCCAATGCTCTTGTCGGACAGGATGTCAGCATAGCAGTGCGTCAGACTGCACTGGCTGCATCCAAGGCTGCGGGTTATATAGGCACAATGTACTGGCGCGGCGAAGGTGTCGAGGCCAACCCTGAACTTGCACGCGAATGGTTCGAGCGTGGCATCTCGCAGGACAATGGTGCGAGCTACAATGGTCTCGCTATGATGTACATGAAGGGAACAGTTGGGCTTGAAAAGGACGAAGCCAAGGCACACAAGTATCTTGTCGAGGCTGCTAATCGCGACGATGTTGATGGCATGGTCAATCTGGCCGAATATCTTATGCGTAAGCTTGTCGATATGCGCATTAGTGTGTCAATCCACCCTTATGCTCTTAGCCTGACACAGCATGATCGCAATTTCAGGAATGCCGCGTCCCGACCTTACAAGGATCTCGATACTGCTCAACAAAGCTGCTCAGCACGGAAACATCCTTGCCTACTATCATCTGGGCAAGATGCTTCTCAAAAACCAAGGAGGCAGTGCAAGCTGCAAAGTTGCACTGAACGTAAGCCATTGTGTCTTCTTTCTACTGTTTTGATCGCACATTCGAAATACTAATCCTTAAGTCACACAGTATCTGAAAAATGTCGTTGAGCACAACTGGCATGATACAACACTCGATGATGCAGAGCTGGCATTCAAGCGTGGCGACATTGACACTGCATTTTTGCATTATCTGTTTGCTGCTGAGCGAGGCTATGAAGTTGCACAGACAAATGCTGCGTGGATGCTGGATCAGGCGATTTACAGACCTAGCTCCAAATCGCTGCTGCTGTATTCCCCTGAGGATGAAATCGATCCATATGCTACAGCCATTTACTTGTGGAACCGCGCAGCAAACCAGAACAACGAAGATGCACGTGTCAAGGTTGGCGACTACTACTTTTATGGATATGGTACTGGCAAGCTGCATGATGCTGGCGACAAGACGGCAGCAGAGATGTCTGTCGCGCCAAGTCGGTCGCTCTTTGAACGTTTCACGGGAATATCGTGGACGTTTGAGAATGCACGGGTATATCCACCTCTATACGAAAAGGCAGCAGCATACTACCTTGTTGCAGCAGAGTCCGAGTATTCGTCCATTGCAATGTTCAATCTGGGATATATGCATGAGCATGGACTGGGTGTTGCCAAGGTAATTGCCAAATCCAATCAGAACCATAACATACTTGGGTATCAGTGCTGACTTGAACTCTGCCGCATCCAAAGGACTTCCATCTTGCCAAGCGCTGGTACGACACATCACTCTCGACTAATCCTGCGGGATACCTCGCAGTCAATCTGGCACTTGCCAAACTGATGCTGAAATGGGGCATCTCGATAATCATAAATCCCACCAATCCTTTGAGCGCCATATTCCAAACAAAGAAGCAAGCTGGGGCTGCAACAAAAACTACAGATGACTCAGCCACCCCTCCAGCGCCTATTCCAGGTGCAGATGACGGCGTAGCTCATGTCGAGATCGACAAGGGAGAAAACCTTGTGCGCGACCATTTCTACACGCTGCTGCTACTTGGACTCGGCATCTTCCTGCATTTCTGGCGCCAGCGTCTCGCACACCAGTATCGTGCCGAAGAAGCTGCTCAACAGCTTGCAAGAGAGCAACAGCTTGCTAACGCTACAACCGCTGCTGCTGCCGCCATGACTACTGTGGTTGATGAACGCGCCGATCAAGACGAACATCAGGATACAGAGTCGCTTGCGGAGCTGCTTGGCGTGCGTCCTATTGAAGCAGACTCGGATCTTGGCCGCAACGATCAAGATACACACGATCAAACATCATCTTTGCTAGTGCCAGACGCCATCGATACAGCTGAACATGAGAATGTCTCTGACCAAGACGTCGGCCGAGTTCCCCAGCACGATCAAGCAGCGCAAACAAGCTTAGCAGCGCAAACGACCGAAACTACCGAAACTACCGATAAAACCGAAACCGACCCAGCAGTTCAAGTAACCGAAACAACCAACACATAACAGAGCTACAATGTGATGCAGAATATCAATGGACGTTGTCGCACTTTCTGCTCCTGTCTTTCAGAAACAGGATGAAAGCAATAGTAATAAACTGGAAAAGAAATCTGAAAATGACGAATGCTCCTTGGGTTTCATTTCTTGTGTTACATTTAGTAATCGAATAAGTCTGGCATAGCTCAAGGATGGAGGGAGGCGGGAAAGAGTGAGGAAAATGCAGAGCCAAAACGAGATAAAGGTTAAGCCGATGCAAAGGGTTGGCGAACAAAGGTCGGCTTCTCATTGTCGCGGACGGGATCTTCAGGGAACAGTCGCAGAGCTTCTTCAGCAAGTTGCTTCCACTGGTTTGCGATACTGATATGGCCAGCACCCATCATGAATGCCATGCCACGCAGGATGATACAAGTACGGACGGCCATCACATAGTCTTCAGGAATGCGTTTGGAAGAATCCGTCTTGTTCAAATACTCAAGATACTGCTGCAGGTTCATGCCTTCGCAAGCCTCGGGATCATCGCGGTCAAAGGCAATCACGCAGGTCTTGTACAGCACATGGTCGTTATTGCGTTGAGTCTCAAAACCCATTGATCGAATCAGATCAATCGTCTGCTGCTTTGCAGACTCGCCCTGGTGCAAGTAAAGAATGAGATGAGCAAGATCACGACGCTGTTTACGCGTCAGTGACTTGACTTGGCCATAGTCAATCAACCCAAGCTTTCCCGACGGTGTGATCAGAATGTTTCCGGCTAACAAATCAGACAGGAGTTTAGGTCAGTCAGTACTCAAAGTGATTTTGATAAAAGCAAAGGTGATGCGATTGCGAAGCTACGACTTACGATGTGGATCGCCATTGAACACGCCATCAATCAGAATCTCTCGGCCGTGTACTTTGACAAGTGTCTCAAATACGTCGCGGATGTTAATTGGCTGCGGCGTGTAGGGCATGTTGGGAGCAATCCATCCAAACGTCCAGTTGTAACAGGCAGAGACGATATTCCAGGTCAAATCGGCCGTATAGTTGGCTGCATATCGCGTACCCAAAAGTGTCTTTTGCCATCCTGTTAGACCGCCTGCTTGAAGCTGCTCAAGAGTAACGCCGAGGCGAGCAGCGTTTCGCTTCGCTTCTGCAATGAATCCATCGACAAGCTTGACGCCTGGTATGTACTCCATGACAAGAACCTGAGCGTTGCTGAGCTCCTTGATGGGCTTTGGCACAATCACATTCTTGAAGTGTGGCATGATGTTGTTGCGCACAGTTTCGAGTGCCCAGGCTTCCTTTTCAAAGTTGAACTCCTCAAGCACCTGTCGTTCAAGCTCTGCCATCTGAATCATCGCATCATTGTCAGATAGGACTGAAATTAAGACCAGAGTAATCGCAAACATGCAGGAGAGTCACTCACTGCTACGGCTTGCTCGGGCTGAGCGATAATCGCGAACTAACGATCCAAAGCAAGTCAGCATTCTACTGAACAGCGCTATTCACAAACAAACATGACCCCAGAGACTGTATTTTGACTTACTTGCTTCGCAGTGCCAATGTCCTGACCAAACAGCTCAAATGCATTAGGATACTGAATCTTGACAACCACTTCTCGACCATCATGCAGCTTGGCCTTGTGAACTTGGCCAATAGAGGCAGCGCCAATAGCATGATCATCAAACTCTGCAAATATCTGGCCCAACAGAAACAGTTGATGATATGAGATCAGCCCAATGAAACGGAATAAAAGGGATCCTCGCATCCCTGATCACAACCACAAACCTCATCGATCCTTCGACCCATTGCATTTTCAACAATCTGACGTGACTGGTCTGCTTCGAGCGCCGGCACATTGTCCAGCAGCGTACTCTAAAATCAAAGAATATGGGCATATTAGTTTGGCTCAAGCGGTCATCAGTAAAAGCAGAATCGCTCAGAGAACCATGCTCATCATACCAAGTGATCGCGATAAATCTGCGGGGCAATATCTGAGCGGCTGGCAAGCACCTGCCCGACTTTGATATAGATTCCCTTGAGCTTGAGAAATAGCTGTAAAAACAACGGTATCGTTTGAACAAGAGTCAGATATCATGATGCGTTGAGTGGCAAGCTGCTTGGATATAGATGACGTAAGCCACAAATACTGTTGTGTGTCTAACCTTGAGAACTTGAGGAGCATGCTGGCGGTGCAGGGCATCCCATGCAGCAGCGCGCTCTTCAGCCGGCATGCCTTTAAGCTTGAAATCCTCATAGTATCGATAGTGCAGATAGATTGGGAACATCTCGCTCCAGAAAATGGTCTGGCGCTGGACCTTCTCAAAGACATGCTTGTCGTTTGTGTAGGCGACTGCAGACACAACCGCACCAAAACCAAGAACGAGCGAAGTGTTGCGCAGGGTGCTATTGAAACGGCTGCGACGCCCTCTGCCATTCGAGCTGCTGCTGGTAGACGCACGTGGGCTAGCCTGCTGTGACGCTCGTAGCGCTGCCTCGATCGCAGCGTTTGTTGAAGCAGAAGTGCTGCTACGGATGGCTGCGAAGCCACGGGCCGAAATGATCATTGAATTCTGCAACAGAGAAACTGGGGATATCTGCCAAATCTGCCAGATATTCGGCGCTGCTCCAGTTTCCTTGCGGGATCATCGACATATATCGTAATCGTGCAAGACCCATCCAGCGCTCTAATGACGATCGATCGGATTCTCGATTGTCCTGTTTTCCGCTTCCTTTGATTCGTTGCTGCCTTCGCTCTGCTTCGCTCATATCGATTGCCATTGTGTTGCATCAATTGGTGGCAGCAGCAATAACAACCAACCAACTCACACATCGCATTTAATTGTATATGTATGTGGTGGCGTTCGTGATGTGTGTGGTCAGAGATGATGTTGATTGTGAGATGGCATTACAACCACAACCAGATCTGTGATGGGCACAACACAACACAACAGAGGCATATGTCGATCAAGTGGGACAGCTTTCTGTAATTCATCTCTCGCAGACGGTATCTATCATCTTCCGTTGTTACAGCATTTCTGTTGAAATCAGACTTCAATTGTGGCTTTACATTGCCATACTTGCTTGCAGTTCAGCAAGCTCATCATCTTCTTCGGTGGTTGTGGTGACTTTGGCTGGCCGCGGCGGTTGTGCGATGGCTGCAAGGCGTAATGCAGAATCCAAGCAATCGGTGTTATTCACTAAAACTACAAACACACAATGGTCGCATAGATGCCACAGACGAATCGTATTCCTGCAACAACTTACCAGGAACTGCACTTGAAGGCACTCTGGGTGCAGATTCGATACTTGTCTCTAGTCCTGTATCAAGCAACCTGGCATCCAGTTCCTCTTGCTCGAGCGCCTCAAGCTCTGCATTCAACTCATCTTCATCAAATTCTGCTCCAAATCCAACAGGCTGCGCAATCGCATCCGAAATCTCATTTGCAAGGTCCATCTGTTCTCGAATATCGTCCATCGTTTGATCAACCTTGTCGATATTTCTGCAAATCGACGAATCGCAGGACGAGTCAGTTACACCGCTCTTCAACTAGTTGGTAGAATGGCTGTTTGAGTATGCTTACAGTTTGCCATGAATCTGCTTCATGGCATCAGCGCCAGCCTTCATCGCCTGCATAGTCTCGAGGTTGACGCTAGCATTCTCGATTGCCATTGCCTGTGTCTCAAGCGTCATCCGAGAGCCGGATATTTTGTTGATCTGGTCCTCGTAAGCCTTCTTGCGTTTCAGCGCCATCAATGCAACTGCGCTCGAGAAGCATCATCGTCGATGCATTGTAATTGCAGATGTGGCCGTTGTTGATTGGAGTCGCCAAAAGCATTGATATTCGGAGCAAGTATCAGCACACAAGCAAGGATTACTTTGTAAGGGGTGCTGGGAGGCTTTCGGGTGGAGGGATAGGAGAGATGCGGACAAGCAGTAAGGCGTGCGGCTCGCTGCTCGCGACAGCCAAGACATTGCGCAGTCTCAAGCGGCTGTTCTTCTGCGCTGTAGCACCACTGTCCTCGCAGACTCGGCTTTGTGGGCTTGCCAGCTTCGTCATACAGAACCCTGGCGCATCCGCAAAGCGTGCTGCTTGCGATCCAGCACATCCACTACGGACTCTACCAAGCAGTAACACAGAGAGCGCGCTACCACGTTGGCTGCAGAACAGCGGCGCTCAGATTGAGCAGAAAGAGGATGGCCGGGAGCAGGCTGTAGACAAGGAGGCAGAAGACAGCGTTTGCAACGACAAACCTCTCTTGTTCTTGCTTGCATTCGCCTTTGCAATCTTCAGCTCAGCATCGATCTTGGTCTGCAGGTACTTTTCCCGCTTCTCAAGCATCTCAAGGGATTCACGAAGCTTGACGATGGCATCCTTGGGTGTTGTCTGGGCTGCTTTTGCTTTGCCGAACAGATGCATTTGGCTGCTGTGGTCTGTTGTGTTTTGTGGATA
>JH393007.1:2675-12925 GCA_000235945.1 Homolaphlyctis polyrhiza JEL 142
ACTTCTTTTCCCTGTTCTTCTCTGAAAGACCGAAGCCACCGCAGTTGTCATTCACTCGCAACAACAAGAAAAGAACAGTTGCATTGGTTGGTTTGTTTGTAGAGAAATAGAGTGTATTTTCGACTATTAGATCAAGCAGATGTGTAGGCTTTGAGGAACTTTTCGCTTTCCTCAATCTCGTTTGACGATGGATGCAATACTGCTTTCTTGAGTGCGTGCGACTTGCGGAGATACTCAACACCCTGTGGCGTTGTTTCCTTGCGGTTGAATGCCAGTTGTGCGGCACTGAAAAGCGTGCGCGAGCGGGTTCCCATTGACACATTTGTTCCGAGTTTCTAATATATAGTGTCATGTTGGTTATCTGTGCAATATTGTGGTCTTTGTCGGACTCTCCCACTTCCTGAAGAGAGAGAGAGACGATACATCTGTCATGCGAAACGATGCAGAATCTTGTGTGCTTACCTCGACAATCTCGAGAAGCTGCTGGGCAGTCTCAAATGCGCCAACCACATCGCCTTGCTGATAGCGATTGACCATGATACCGTCGAGCGTGACGCCTAATTTGGCGAGTGCGCTCAGGTCCTTGTCATAGCAAATACAGTCGCTGGGACACTCGATTCCCCACTTCTCCTGCAGTCGCTTTCTGGCAGCCTCTTCGGTGATATCTCTATACATACCACACGAAAGCACATAGTTGATACACAGTTCCTCGCCTGCCTTGATATCGCGCTCGGCAGATACAATCAGAACCTTACGCTCCTTGTCGTAGTGACGAGCGAGATTGGCATTGCACGCATGGTTGCAGCGGCAGGCGCGAACACCAACAACGTTTTCGCCATTGTCGGCACCGAGACAGTTCAAATCAAAGATTTGCTGTGGAGTGCCGCCAACGGGCGCCATGTCCTTGATGCCTGGATGGGACGTTGGTTTCTGCAGTTTGTCGTTGGTTGTCAGTTCAAGGAAGCTTCTCGAATTGTGGCGGACATGCACTCCTTTATCGAGACAGAGCAGCAACAAAGGCATCGCTGTGGGGCAGGCTTACCAGCTGCGCACGGTCGACCATGACACGGAAGCCAGCTGGAATGTCCTTGAGAGCAACAACGCCCTGTCCGCGACCAGGAAGCTCGCAGACCTTCCAGTCAATGCCCTCTTCGCCGCACTTGAGTGCACACCACGACTTGTGGCCTTGGCCATACGATGCGAGCGTCCAATCAGCAGCTTGGCATTCGCGGCTGCAGTAGGTGCGTCGCTTGCAGCCACCGCAGGTCTTGATCTGATCAGTTGCAAGAGACTTGAGGCACAGGGCGCAGACTCGCTGGACAGGCGTAGTTGTTGCTGGTGTGGTTGCTGCTGGCGTGGCTTCAGTCGCAGTCATTGTCGGTTGTGCTTTCTGAGGGAGAGTTGGTTTTTTCTGTGAGAGAGAGATGGAAGGAAAAGGAAAAAGCACCACACGAACGCTCAGATGCATCTTACCCATATCCGCACTCACCATCCCAAAGGCGGATGCGACCAGCGGGCTCGGAGGCGCATGTGCGGGCGCCCGAGCCCGGCGCACCTCTGCGCAAGCGCTGGGCTCAGTGGCTATCCCGTACCACCAAAGCAACAACGTTCTCTGCACTGCGCAGAATCACGGCAACTTCAAGTTCAAGCTCAAGCTCAAGTTCAAGTTCAAGCTCAGGCACAGGCACAGCGCCAGCATCAACCGTCTTATTGGCCTCGAACCGTCCAAACTTGGATGCATCGGCTGCCGGCGCACCTGCAGGGCTCGCTGAGATCCAGGCAAGCAGAAACGCACGGCGGCGCTCGTCGCCTCCAATACTCTCGCGGCTGGTGGTCGACCATCTTGACGGCTGGCGACAGGGCAGCGTGATGGCGCCAACTGTGACGCCAACAGTAGCGCCAACGTCCGCAGCAGCCATGGCACTTCTGGCTGCAGCGACCCATAAATTGGCGCCTGTCCCTGAACACGATCTCGAACACGAGCAGAAACACGATCATCAACAGGAACAAGGACAGGGACAAGAACAGCAACCCAAAGCCAAAACCAACAGAGATGGCGGCGCCAGTGGCTATAGCAGCGTCTCTGGATATGGCTATGGTTACGGCTATGGATATGGTTACGATGAAAATGATGATGACGACGACGAGATGATGCTGATGGCTGATGCTGTTGTACCTGTGCACCACCCATTTGGAGCTCCATCACGGGCAACATGGATGAGCAGTATTGAAGGCGCACCAGGGGTCGAGGCCAGACCAGACCGAGTGCCACACGACGACCAGTCGATGACGATGACTGAGGGGCTGACTGCAGCAGCGTTTGCACGGGCTGTTGGGCTCGTTGTGCTCGCGCGGACGGATGAAGAAGACGACCTGCTGCGTACAGCGCACACGGCACGGTCTCTGCGGTCGATGGACGCTGCATCACTGGTGTCTGCCACCGCTACAGATGCCGCCACAGACGCAGCCGCAGAAGCCGGCGATGCGGCGTGGTCAGATGCGGCGTCTGTTGCATCCATTGCGGCGCGCAGATCTGCCGGACGGCCGCGTCTGGACATGGCGCTGTTCACGCCGCCACCGCAGATGTCCCAGATGTCCCAGATGTCCCAGATGTCCCAGATCCAAAGTGCTCACCCGCAAGCATCTGTCTCCCCCATGTCTGCTGTGTCCCCTGTGTCTAGTATCTCCGTTGCCTCTGCTGCCCCACGCCTTCCGCCTCAGCCATCTCCCCATGCAACCTTCTCGATTGCTCGCACTTCATCCTCAACAAGCCTTGCTGCACCAGCCTCGCCTACCTCGACAGCAACATCCAGCATCGCAGAGGTGGAGCAAAAGGGCCGCTTTATTGTCACCAGAGAACCAAGCTCGCACTTTCGCGTTACTTACCGCCCAAAGAGCCGCTTCCAGATCCAGTCCGACTGACACCTCTCGTTCTCTCCCTCCCTTTCCCCCTCCCCCACGACGTAACCTCGTCCCAAGCTTTCTCCTCATACTCTTGTCCAACCCGCTTATAGCAGGCTCTGACTCAATTATCCTCATATCTCGATTGTTATCAAAAAATAGCCCTCGTTGCGTTTATCTCCTCTATCTCAACCTCAATCTCCCTCAAACGAACAAACAAATGCAGAGCCCCATTGTTTTGTGTAGCGGGCTTTATATACTCTATGCGCAGACAAATAAATTGGGTGAATGGCACAGATACTATTGTCTGGCAATCATCTGAAATATCGACAGGTATCTCGGCAGTGCGATCGACACCCATCTTTGGTGGCAATCGCTTCTCTGCTTGGGTTCATAGGAGTGCAATATCGAATACACTCGGACTCACTTCTGTCGCGACGATCGGCTGGATAGAGCGCCATGCATGGATGCATAAATCGATGATAAGATGAAAGCGACTTTGAACAGATTCTAAGATGAGTGCGTTGCAATGCTGATCAGATGAATGATCATCGCAAGAATGTTGGGTATGGTTCGGCGTGACAGCACAATATACAACCAAGATCCCACAGATAAACCCAGGCAGTGTCCCAAATGTATCGCAAATCGTTTTATTTGTATCTTCATTGACTGACTACAGTTGCTGCTATATCATATCATATCATATAGTCCCATCTAGAATCAACGCTGGTCAGTAAGCGTTTCCAAGACCATATCGATTTTGCGGCAAGTTTCCATGATTGAATGCAGTTGCTGATCCAGATCATGGCGCTCCTGTTGGGTCCGAGCAGCGATACATGGCGCAGTTTAGTCATTGCACAGTATGGTTACTGAGAGAGAGAGAGAGACAGAGACAGAGACAGAGTGAGAGAGTCTCTCTTCTTACTTGTTCAAGTTGCGATCTGCGAGACTTCAAAGCGGCGAGTTCGGATATAGAGACAGCGCCATCGACAAGCGTCTTTCCCTACAGCGCATTGACACATCAAGATATCGTCTTATCAGTGTATCAACACCCACAGCATGAGCAGCATGAGCAGCATGACCAGCATCAACAGCCTGCGAACCTGCATTTCCCACGCTGCTGCAAAAGCCTCGATGCGCTGCAGAGTCGCTTCAAGCTCATCGCCGTCTTCTTCATCGTAATGATCGTTATCGGCTGTGCTGGCACTGCGCACTGGCACTGGCACTGGCACTGTCATCGAATGCAAGCGAGCAGCACTGAGCGCAAGCGCTCTGTCGATGTCCAGCACAGCCGCTGCCGCTGTCTCCGCCGTCGCTCTCATTGCCGTATTGCAATCAGATTGATTGAATTGAATTGAATTTCCAGTTTGGCGAAACAACAGCACAAATCAACCAACGAACCAACAACCAGCAATGGATTCCCCAGGCAACCACACAATGCCGAACGCTGCGGCAGTGGCTGCGCACGGCAGCGGAACTGGCGGCGGAATGGTCTGGAACTGGGACCTTGGTGCGTACTCAACACTCAACACTCGACACTCAGTGCTCGCCAGTCGCCACTGTGTCTGCACTGCATCAATCCCTCCATTCATGCATTCATTTGCCGCACAGAAGCCGCACCAAGCATTGGAGCATTGAAGCATTGAAGCACAAAGCTATTTCGAGGCATTCGGCAGACCATTGCTGTGCGGCTGTGCGGCTGTGTGGCTGTGCCAATCAACAGACAATCACTCGCTCGCTTACTGACTCTCTCTGTTACTCTCTCTCTCTCTAATCAGACGTTGTTGTTCTGTTTCCGTTCTGGCGGACGGGCGGTACGAACTGGAACTGGAACTTGTGCTTTGCCCCTTGTCGCTTTGCCAAAAGATGCTCGAAACGCTGCTGTGGCGCGCACCATTCCATCGCATCGCATCGCATCTCATTCAGCTGACTCGCTTCCCACCCTCAACTTGTTGATGCACTACAGGCTTCCTCGGCATGTTCTTCACATCGCTCGCTATCGGCATCGCCTGTTTTATGTGAGCGCAAAGGACGACTGTTATCTAGCTTGCCAATGCAAAAGCCTATTCTGTTCCACACTGCATGCCATCAAACCTTCTCTCTCTCTCTGAAAACACACAATCCAGGATCATTCCATCTGACACTGTTTACATATATTTGACAGGCTCGAGCGCTTCAAAGAATATCGCCATCAGCAGGATCCTCTATGGATCGAACAGATGGAAGCCATGGCTTACACCCATGCCATCGCATCCGACATTGACACACCACATCCATCCTCATCGCTTCACGACACAGCGGCATCCACCGTCTTCACAGATATCGAAATGACAGCTCCAGTAGCAACCTCATCATCGCTCTCGTCTACTTCCTCATGGCAGGAACTCAAGCACGAAACAGCAAAGCACTTGTCATCAGTAGTAGAACAAACACACCATCACGACCGCAGCCGATCATGGAAGATCCAAGTCATTCGCACAAGCGCCTATATCTTTGAACTCGGTGCCAGTCTCGTCATCATGTCTATTTTTATGCTGCTAAACGGCTGGGTATCTATTGCTATCATGATTGGCACCGGCGTTGGTTTCTTCCTCTTCCGCATGGGTCTCAAACCCAAAGCTGTCAACTCTTCTCTCGCATCTTCCAGAGTCGCCCCTACACCTTCAGCATCTACTTCTTGTTGATTTGCCTGTGGCTTGTCCATCTACATCCAACACACACACACACACACACACAATCGCAAAGTGATGGCTGGTTACCCATCCTTTGAAACTGCCATTTGATCTGTCTGCATCTCTGCATCTCTGAATCGCTGTTTCCCAACTCTCTCCTTGTTCCCTGTCGCCAGTCCCCCCGCTAACAATGACGAAATAACAAACAAGGTCTCTCTTCTCTCAGAAAATAGAACCTTTGTTTATCCATTGGTCTCTCTCTGTCAGCCAGTCTTTGCTTAACAGCCATTAACAAAACTGCTAGTCAAATACGAGAGAGAGAGAAAAAGGGAGTTATGAGGGGAACTGTCTCAGTATATCCCTGTGTGATCATGCTCGGTACTATTCTCTCTCTGTGGCCGAGCTTCAGTATCTTTCTACTTCTTTCCGGTACCAAGCAATGTAGTGTGCACAGCATCTCTCTGTCCGTGTGCGTGTATCTTGGAATACAGACTGGCAGAAACAAGATGGACCCAAAGGAAACCTTGTCTTGCTGTTATTCTTTCTTATAAAGAGGGAGACGGGGCAACAACAGCAACAACAACAGAGCCAACAAAGATCCAGGTCATAGAGAGAGGGAGAGAGCGAGAGAGCATTGGAAAGTTGGGATACGATGGCAAAAAGGTGAAAGTGGGATGGGATGGGATGGGATTTGGGAGAGCGGAAATAACCCATCGAAAGTCACAGCATCGTTCTTAATCAGTCTCCATTGCATCACTGGTGGTGCCAGGCGATGAGGCAGCTGCCACAGAGGATGCAGCAACTGCTGAAGTCGAGGCTGCAGGAGTCGCTGCCGACGTAGATGAAGCACCGTTTGATGTCTTTGGCAGCGTGATGTTGATAAGATCGGCAGGCTCTTCTGGCTTTCTGTCCAGCATCATGACAATGCCTCCAATTGAGTCCTGTTGATGGGTGCGATACAGTGGCAGCCAGGGTTAGTGCCAACTCATACAGAACTCTCCAAAACAATCCTGTCAAGGAGCAAACACACTGCTGCTCTCATGATCCAACAGCAGCTACAGCATCGCCAAGGATCAATCAATAGCATAAATGAATCACCTTCTTGACTGGCACATATCGCGAATCTTCCTTGAAGCTAACAAGCTTGACTTGCGCAGGCACAACACGGGTAAAGTTCTCAAGAACCTCAAACGATTCCTCCTTCTTCTTCTTCTTGCGGTCAGCCGATGCTGCGCCAGTCTTATCCTTGTCATCAGCTCCTTCGCCCGACTCTGCAGCTTCTTCCTTTTTATCTTCCTTCTTGTCATCCTAGAGGTTTGCACAGTCATTGGTTGGCGTTTGATATACACATACACAAATAACAGCACAAAATCAGTCAGAAGATACGGTATCGACAAGCTACGGCTATGTAGCCATCCATTGTGATTGCTGGGACTTACAGTCTCCATAGCATCGGTCTCCTTGCCCTTTTCCTTCTCAGCCTTCTTGGCACGTGCCATAGCCTTGGCAGTCGTCGACAGCACTGCCGTAGCAACCTTTTCAACAACCTCTGTTGTCGGTGGTTTGGTGGCTGGGACGTATGCAAACATGGATGCCTTTGCTCCAGACACGAACTCGAATTTGGGCACTTCCAAGTTCATGTTCAGGCCAATCATGCTTGTTGGCGTGAATGCTAGACTCAGAAGATGCGTCAGCGGGTACCAGTACCAGAATTGCGTAAAGAGTGCCATGCC
The DNA here is from genome assembly GCA_000235945.1 of Homolaphlyctis polyrhiza JEL 142. NCBI lineage: Eukaryota > Fungi > Chytridiomycota > Chytridiomycetes > Rhizophydiales > Homolaphlyctis > Homolaphlyctis polyrhiza. The sequence goes on from JH393007.1 coordinate 9,982, forward strand.
AACAATCGCAGGGATGTTGGGGAATCCTGATCGCGTTTGCAGCGAAATCGTCACATTGCGACCGCCTGTCGACAAACCAGACTGTGTCAGCAGCTGCGTCTTTGGACATCTGAATACTAGGGAATCGAGATGCATCAAATGACGAGTATACCTGCGTCGATAATGCCCTGGCCAAGCACGGCTCCGAATCGCGCCATCACATCCTCGTGCTTTTCAGAGATCACTGTCTCGTACAGCTTGCGGGTCGCCGAAACCTTGGTTGATGTGACGTCATTATGCTGCACAAGAATCATACCAAGCGCAATCAGAGCACCCTGACGGACAAAGTCTACTGAATCCTTGGTCATAGGATCAAGTAGCTCAAGTGCCTCAGGCAGACTGGTTCCCGCACACGAGATGCCCAGAGCAAGCGTTGCACCATATCGCACGTGCGGGTTGAAGCTTTCCGAAAGCAGCTGCACAACACGGGGCACCTGCTGAGGCGTCTTGTAAAGTACAAAGCCAAGCGCAGTCACTGCGGCGCGGCGAACATCGTCGCTCACGTCAGATACAGCAACATGCAAAAGGCGGCGAATCGCCTTGTTGTTGCCTGTGCCGGCATATGCCAGCGCAACCATGTGCATTGCGCCATATCGAAGAATAGAGTCCTGCAGTTATTGTTCATGTCATATTCCGTCAGTCAGTCATTTGTTATACAGATGCAGCAATGCTCAACAACAGCAACAGCAACAGCAATAATAGCGACAAAAGAGACTGCACCTTGTCGGTGGACAGCATCTCAATCGTTGCGTCTGCCTGCTCTTCGCGACCAAACATGATCAGCGCCACGCCAAGCGCAAGACCGCGAATGATCTTCTCGTGCTGCGTCTCGCGTGCATACTGCAGCATCTCATCGATCGCCTTGGCAGAGGCAGTACCAAGCATGATCAGACCCATGGCAAGTCCAGCAGCCTCGCCAGCGACAGCATTGTCGTTGTAAACCATATTCTTAAGATCCTCATAGATCTCTGCAGTTCAAGGCGCGCAGTCGCATCGATACAAAAAAGGCTTAGCCCGCTGCTGTATACTTTTTGGGATTCAACGCACGTAGAAACAAAAACAGAAGCTGCTCACCCTCATCGCCAGTACCCATGCCAGCAACACCAAGACCCAGCGCAGCTCCGTGCTGGATCACCTCATTCTGTTGGGTTTTGAGTGCGCGGCTGAGGTATGGGAGCGACTCAGATCCATGGTTGGCGCTGATCAGACCAATCGCATACAGCGCTCCGCCTTCTGAATATGGCGATCCCGACACACCATCGCGTGGCAAATAGGGTCCAAGCAGCGTCATGGATTGCGAAATCTGACCCTTATGGATGACACCCAGAGCGGCTGTGGCACTGAATTTTGTCCAGTTTGTGGCACGCGAAAGCCACTCGAGGTTCTGGCGCAAGAACTCATCGCTTGTTGTGCCAGCATTCATAAAGGCATTGGCAAACGTAATTGCAGAGTGGAAAGCTGAGTTGCGTGAATCGAGTGCGTCCTGTTTACATGTCGCCCAGAACAGCTTGTTAGTAAATACAACTGAGATGCCAACTGACACTACGATTTACACATTTTTCACGGAAAGGTGTGGCACAGACCTTGGTGTTCTTGAGAATTAGCAAATCAGCATGGTTGTTGCGAGAAAGGAACTCGAGATTGAGTCGAATAGAAAGATCGCCAGACAGAATGTTACGGATTTTGCCGATCAGCTCGTCCATGACATCAACGACGCTCTCCTCGGCTGCAACAAGTGGGGTGGTCTCGTCCGTCTCCATAGCAGTAGCGTCCTTGGCGGCTGTCTTGGCTGCAGGATTAGGAAGGGCTGAGAGAAGCTTTGCAACAAACTCTTGGGTGGCGTTCTCTTCAATGTCGAAGGCGATCTGATATGCAGTTAGTGTCTCAACATCATTGCCGCGGATCAGCTTGTTGAGCAAAGCTGCTGTTTCAACAGGGTCGTTGACGTGAACAAGGCACTGGCTGATGGCCATGTTGTCCGGTGTATCGAGGTTTGCATAAAGTTTAACTAGAAGGCGGAAGATCTAGGGATGGATTTAGAAAGTGAGATGAGTTGGACAAGCTGGAAGACAGATTCGATACGAAAAAGCAGCCAAAGAACCTTGATACCTGGTTGCGGAAAGTAAGATGCTGGACAGTAGAGATGTTTGCCTGATGTGTGTAGGCAAACAGCTCGCGGCTGTTGCCCTTTGTGATGGCCTCTTCAAGCACATCAAGACGGAACGACTCGAGAGCAATACCAATGACCTTGATAGCCGTATATAGTGTTTGCATCGAATCGCATCGTTTGAACAGGTCAGATTGCATATAATCTCGAAGCAGACTCAAACGATCGACGCACCTCCTTGAACTGGTTAGCTTCGTAGCAGCGTGCAATCATTCGATGGACAATATCCTCCAGACGCGGATCGATGGCAGACTTGTCGGCACTGCCCTCTTGGATCTTTGCACGAAGTTGAATGTATTTGTCGATGCATTTTGCTAAAAGGATGCAACAGTTGTCAGTAGAGTCAGTATTTGTGTTGTTATTGTCACGGCCGCCATTCTCAGTCAGAAAGAGAGCGAAGCCTCACAGATGATGGTCTCGACAAACTCGCTGCGCACATGGAGGTCAAACAGCTTTCCAGCACCAAGCGCAAACGTGAGTGATTCATCAAACTCGCCGAGATGGTAGTAAACCTGTGTGTATATATAGATCGTAAACTCAATATATCAGCGACTCTGGTACATATTGGTCTCGGTCTGGGTATCGGTCTGTGTCTGCAAAGCGCAGGTTTTGTGCAGAGGCGGAGAGAGAAGTCGAGCGCAAAGAACAAACCTTTGAAGCGACCAGGGCAGCGAGCTCGCGGTGCTTGAACGCAGCATCCTCGTACAGAACCTCGCTGGATTGCAGATTCACGGCGCA
>JH393007.1:13025-62948 GCA_000235945.1 Homolaphlyctis polyrhiza JEL 142
TCGAGCGACAAGGGTCTGTGTGTGTGTCTGTCTGTGTCTTGGGGTTTGGAACTCACATCTTGGAAACATCGTCTGAAATCTCTGCCCAGAACTGGTCGACGATGGCATCCAGCTTTTTGAGAGCGTATATCTTGAGATCTTCCTGAGGCTCCTCAAGCAGCGAGAGTACGCCGGCTGTGCAGAGTAGCGACAACGAGAGGGTTTATGAGCCAAAGAGCCTCGAATCAGCATCCGGCGCGAGCACAGGCGGATACAAGGGCCAAGCAACGAACCGGCAGAAGAGAGGGGTACGACCATGATGGAAGGAGTTGATAGAGATGGTGGCTGGTATGGAGAGATGAGAGAGAGAGTTGTTGTTGTTGTTGTGTTCAGCGAAGCGAGCAGCAGCACAAGCAGACGTTGTTGCTTGTCGTTGTTGTTGTTGTTGTTGTTGAGTTGAAGTTTCGAGATCTCAAAGTTGCGAGTTTGTCTCGCTCGCTCTGATTTGAGTTTGGTTTCGATCAACGAGCAGCAAGCGAGATCGCAGCAGTATCAACCAGACAGTGGTAGTAGCAGTAGCAGCAATATCACTCTTGGATGACACGGCGAGCACTGATAGTCGTGAGCGGCGGAGCAGGCGGAGTTTCAGCCAAGCAGTTTGTGCAGGCGCACAGCGTGTGTGCGACCGTCTTTGGCGGCGGCGTTGATGTTGCGTCGGACGGCGGTGTGCCGCCTGCGTGGGCTTCAGCTTCATCCTCATCCACATCCACAGCTTCAGCTTCAGCTTCTGTATCAGTATCAGATCCTCCTACTTCGGCTTCTACTTCTACTTCTAGTTCGGCTTCTGCTCGCTGGCTGCGCTCGTGTCCTCCCAATGTCGCTGCGCCGCTTGCCTTGCATCAACTGGATCTGGCCAATGCCGATTACGCTGGTCTCGTTGTTCCCGATGGCGATGGCTTCTACTTCGATGCTCCCTCATCTGCGCTGCGTGCCGTGTTTGACCATTTTGTGCGATTCAAAAGTATCTGCTTTCTTCTTCCTCCTCCTTCTCTCTTTCGCTGGATCACAATCTCGCTTATGGACTCTGACTGCTGCTCCTGTTTCAAGAACCCATCTGCTTGATAGGCGGCGGCACTGCAGCCCTGTTCTCAACAGAACCTGCTGTCGGCGAGCCATGGCTCTTCCGAAACTACGCAATGACTGCCGTAAGATCGCAAGCGCAATCACAGACGTTCATTCTCATCCTCATTTAGTTAGAGCATCTATCTAACTCTGACTCCAACGCAGCCTTCCAATCTCTCTGCCATCAAACACAATCGCTATGAATCACATCGCTCGATAGAAGACTTTATCGTTGACATGATGGGCAGATTCTCAACGGGTCGCAACGAATCGGTGCACATCGTTGTGGGTAGGTCACAATCCATCTGTTTGATCGTCGCTTGGTTTACTGTGACTTGCCCAAGACTGATTGAGGTATCCATGGCATCACTGAGATAATATCAGACGACAATCTTGTCACTGCACAAAACAGAAACAGCACGCTCATCGCAATCCAAACGTTCATTCTACTGTGCAATCGATAGAATCTGCCACATTGTCATATGGCTCAGTTCTCTCTCTGCCACTTCCTGTTGTCAATACCTGGATTGCATATCAAATGAATATCAAAAATCCCTCGCTCTGCACTCTGCACTCTGATACCACTGCCCCTCCCTGCTTTGTTTGTTTGTTCCGCCTTGTATTTCCTATTCGGCAAAGCGCAGAAAACTCTTGATCTGTCTCTTGGCAGTCTCTAGCGACTCGTGGTGTTGAATTGCTGGAAATACTCTTCCTTGGGTGGGTTTGTGTACAGAACCTTATCGATGTAGTTGCGTCTATCAATCGCATCAAGTCACGCACTGTCAGCAACAACGGCCCAATGTAATGTCAAGCGGTGATGCTGTTTTCTGCTCCGACTCGCTCGCTCGGCTTACCTTTTCTTATCCTCCATTGCCTTTGCCTCATTCTCTTTGCGAATCTGAATCGCCTTGAGTTTGGCATTGCGTGCACGGTCACGCTCCAGAAGTTCGAGCGCGCGAGCATTCGCTGCTTCCTGGATTGCCCACTGCTCTTCCTCGTGGCTTTTGGCTGCGCGTCGTTGCTATATACTCGCAATACAAATCAGTCAATCACCACGCAACAACTCTTTTGCTTCCTTTTGACAAAGCGGCAGCGGACAGCAAGAGGATACAGCCATATATTTACCCTATGCTCCTCACGCTGTCGTTCCTGTATCTGCAAGATCTTTTGATTCTGCTCAGGAGTTATGCCCTTGAACAGATCAACCCGCACCCTAAACACATTGACACAATCACCGTAGCGTCAGACACAGCATTAAGCTGGACACAAACTCAGTCTGCATCCTCAAACAATAGACTCACTTGTGACCTCCGCCAATATTGAATACGTCTGGTGTTTCCATAAGAAACACACCATTGATATGATTCAATATCTCGCGGGTATTCAGATCAGTTTCGTAAGCCTTCTGCTGCTGCTCCCTGCGCCTTTTCTCTTCAGCCTTGATGCCACATTTGGGTGTTTTCAATGCAAAAAGTACAATAAGTGTAGCAATCAAAGTGTTAGATATACCATCACAAGCTGATATCCACAGACCGATCGATTCATCAGAAATAGCATCACAACGTCTTGAGGAGAGAAGTGGCTTTGAGTGTAATTACCAGCGACAGATTGTATTCGTTGTCTAGCCGCGCTTGCTCGCGGTGAGCATGATCTACAGCATCTTGTAGTGCCACCATCTTGTCATTGATATTCTTCTGGAATGCCTCGTATTTTCTAGACAATATCAACATCAACATCAACATCAGCACTCATTGATCAGCCCAACACATCTTTCTCAGAATATCTTTAAAAATGCAGTCTGATTGATACAGGCGCTTTCATAACAGTAAGGAAAACTCTAAAACAAACAATGACAACAACTCAATTGATGTGTACCTTTTCTCGTCGAGTTCTTCTTGCATCTGACGCTCCTTTTCATAGACCTGCTCATTAGCCCACACGCGCATCTGGTCTTTTTGCAGCTTGATGCGGTCTCCTTGCGCAAGATCCTCGCCCTCAAATCGCTGCAGACTGCTCACGCCAATCCGAGGATCGTCATCATTGGTGCGGGCCGGGAGGTCCTTCAAAAGAGCCTCTGGATCATAGAGATCAAAGTCGCGTCGCTGATGTGGCTGCTGTTGAGATTTGCGAAACTCGTTCATTTCTTGCAGCTTGCGGCGACGTGCGACTGACACTTGCTCATCCATCAGCTGAAGGATCTCGTTGTTGAGCTTTGCCTTGTGGTCTATTCAATATGCGCCGTAAATCAACCGCAATGTGAGCTGTCATTGTACAAAGACGAATGCATGGTGTGTTCTGGCAGTAGGTATTTTGAAAAAATGTTACCCAACGCGTCGCTACGTTGTCTGTCAATGCTCTTGAGCTCATTCTTAAGCAGTATCTGCTCATCCAGAGCCTGTAGATCAATCTAGATAGAAGTAGATGCAATGTAAAGCAGCAGTCCATGCGATAGGTTGTGTGGCGATAGGTTGGATAGGCAGCGTGATGCCATAAGGCGGTCAGAGCTGTGCGGCGCGTACATATAATTGGCGAACGCACACGACATTGCTGGGGAAGCGCGATGTCATCAGTTTTTAGGAAGCGCGACTTACTCCAAGGACGCGGACTTTCGGATTGAAGATGCGCTGCTTGCGCTCTTCATCAAGACGCTTGCGACGTTGGATTGCTGCCTGCTGCAAATTGTCGCCTAGGATCTCAACCTTGTACATGACTGCGAGATATTCCTTTTTCTTTGGGGGTTGTGATCTGCATTGTAGTTTAGCGATTGATGATGATTGTATAATCCACTGTCCTGAGAACGGCCACCGCAGCAACAGGCCATCAGCGAATTCGCAGCATCTTTGTGCTGGTCTCGTTGCTAGCAGTATCTGACTAGTATATTGATCGATCAACCGAATATTGCGCTAGTACGCTGATTTGTTTCTGAGGGTATTGGTGGCTAATCTTGGATATCTTTGCAACAAAGCATCGCTTTCATATACAAATCTAGTTGCAGAAAGGAAAAGCTCCAGCATGAAGGATAAAATGGTTTCATTGGCACAGAGGAGCTGACACAAGAGCTAGCAACAAGAAAGCGTTGCGGACAGTGCGTGACAGCAGAAGGAGCCAAGAGTTGAGAGATGGCGCGTGTTATTGAGGGTTGATTGTTGGATGTGACAGCGAATGACGCAGAACAAAGAGCAAGAGTCAGCGTTTATGACGAGTGTGTGCATTGAATGGGACAGAAGCATGAGAGGGAGGCCAGCAACGCAGCAGCTTAGCGGCAGCAAGAATGGCACGAATGGCATGCGCTCGCTGGTGCGTCTGGAGTGGCTGCCGCAGTCTGGGTTTGGGGATCCAGCCGGCCGAGGCAAGAGCAGCGCAGAGGGAGACAGAGAGAGAGAACAAGTTTTTGGTCATCGTCGCCAACGCACCAGAGCATTCCAAGACACACGACAGAGCGAGAGAGCTTCCTCGGACCACTGGACTCAAACAGTCAGTGGTTGTTGCTGTGGTTGCTGCATCTGTGTCTCGTTGGTGGTGGCTCGTGTGTGCAGACAGCGCTGAGGCCGGTGGGTGCTCGCTGCCTCGCTCATGCCTGCTCCTTGAGCCAAGCCTCCTTGAGCTCTTGGGCCTCTGCACGAGTCTTTGCAAAGTGCGCACGCCAGACATCGAACTTGGGGCGAGACACAGTGTACCACCAGGCGTAGGCGACTGCGGTGCCAAAAGTGATGCTGAGAACGACGTCGCGAACAATTGTGTTGCGGTATCCGCCGACGATGGGTGCGATGCGATATGTTGCCATTGCTCTGGTTGTTGTTGCTGTTGCTGCTGCTTCGCAACTGGGAATTCACAATTCAATGCTGTGTCAATCTGTGCTTCCTGGGGACGCTCGCTCTCACTTTTGGTGCAACTCAAGCTTGCTTCTGTCGCTTCGCTCAATCTGATCACATCGCATCGCATCGCATCTGCCAGCTCCTTGTCGGCGATTCGGAGACATATCTAATGGGCGATGCAGCAACACCATTGGGAGAATCTCACAATGACGCTCGCGAGCAGTCTATCCATCCAGTAATTCCGTCCACGCTCCCTCAGAAACCTGCTGTGCAGGGATATCGACGCAAACATGCCGCTCAAGGTTCTGCTTCGTCTTTCGTGCTGTCGTCATGATTACCAGCCCGTCTGCCAGCCAGTCTACCGACATAGTGACCTGCTTCTATACCATCAATTCATACTGACAGCACGTATATTCGCTCCAACACTTTCAGACACGCTGTCGCCTATATGGGTTGCACACAAGAAGCACTTTTTCATTCTTAGCAGTGCAGGAAAGCCAATCTATTCAAGATACGGCGACGAGTCCAAACTGTCGTCCCTGATCGGTATCATACAAGCCATCATCTCATTCTATGCCGACGACGATGACTCTCTCAGGTTGAATAAGTCGCTCTTTATATCTGCAGCTGTGTTTTATCGCTGAATGCGCGAGCTAATTGTGTTTGGATTCATCGTGTTAACAGGAGCATACGGGCGGGTGGCCATCTGTTTGTGTTTGCCGCAAAGGGACCGCTATATCTTGTTGCTGTATCCAGCGCTGGCGAGAGTGAGGCGCAGCTCTCTCGTCAGCTCACGATGCTGTTCAGTCAGATCGCTCTCACTCTCACGACATCGCAGCTTAAAAAGGTCTTTCAGCAACGCGGCAACTACGATCTGCGAAATCTGCTTTCTGGTGTGCATCAACCATCCTCAATGCTATAGTTTTGCCAATATTCTGTTTCAATACCTGTGCCCTCAAGCTGACTTGATGCTGATTTAGATACTGAGATATTCATGGACAATCTATGCAAGTTATTCCAGAAAGACCCCGCCATCTTCCTTGAATCAACCAAATGCCTTAGAATGCCGCCTCGCATGCGCGATCGCATCTTGCGGGCAATGTCCGAGGCTTCTCCACCCAAACAACTATTATTTGGTTTGGTCTTTGCACGCAACGAGCTTGTTTCATTCTTGCGGCCCAGAAACTACACTATGCACCCAAGCGGTTAGATCCACTGATGCAATCCTATCGACGTGTGATCCTGGCTGACAGAACGCTTTGCTGCTCGATTCAGATGTCACGTTGCTTCTCAACTTGATTTTATCATCGACTTCCTTTCGAACAATGGAGTCGTGGATTCCTGTCTGTCTGCCCCAGTTCAACGATACTGGGTTTCTCTATGCATACGTCTGGTTTATCACGCCAGATATTTGCATGACGCTGCTCTCTGCTGAAAAAGACGCCTTCTTTGCACTGAGCGAATATAAGCAGCGCTTTATGGCTGTAAGACAATGCTTGCCACGGCTTTATCATTTGACAACTGCCAAGTGGATGTGTCCAACACATGATACTTTGATAGCTGACTGCGATATCATTTTTGATGATCGTCCAACAGACATTTGAAGCAAAAGTCTCGATCCACACACTTGAACTTACTCTCCAAGCAAGTCCATTCAGTGTTTGTAAGTACTATCGATGTATTGAAATGCATTGTTAGATTGAAGCTGACTATCATGCGCCTTGCAGTAGAACTCGGCATTCATGGGCTGCGGCACTTTCTGTTCAAATCCAAGTTGCATGGACAGTACATTGAGCCTGTTCCCGTTGCACCCTACACACACAGCCAGGATCGCAAACGGTAATCCCACTCGACAACCACCTGTCTTGATCAAACAGACGATAGGCTGTGTGTGCAGCAACTCTCAACTGATGACTGATCTACCATTGAATGGCTGCGATAGATTGCTTCGCGTCTTCCAACACGTGCGTGAACTCTGTATGCAACGGCCTGTGGCATCCAAGTTTATAGCATATTCCACAGGCACTGAAACTGCTGTTTGCACTGTAAGCTCACCAAATAACAGAATCGATTGCTGAGCAGCACTTGGCAGCCTATCGTTGTCTAAAAAACGTGCTGACAGTTATGAGATGTACTTGCGGCTGACAGATTACAGGAGCGTCAGAAACCTACGCTGCGTTTGGACCACTCATCGACAAGCAAGCGATCACAGCAGCGCTACTTGAACTCGACAAATGGATCAAGAGCAATGAAGAATCGTTGCTCATGGTTCAAAGTGCATTTATCCAATAAAGTTACCAGACTGCCGCGCGAGGAAACATAATATGAAACCAGATCCATCAGATCCATAGCGAAAGTCTTTTTCATTCTGCTCTGCTCTTGTCTCTGTGGAGAATCTCAGACACACAGAGACATCTGTATCTTTGATCTCTGGAAAATGCGATCGTCATCATCAGACTGGTGTATGCAATGATTCGTTTGTGTCTATCCTATACTTGGTGAGCTTCGCCTTGCCAGTGCGATCGTAATGTATGTGGCATCGTAATGCCTACTGTCGAATAATATGTCGACACACACACACACAATGCAACTGAACCAACGGCGTAATAAGCAGCAATAAGCAGCAAGATGCAGCAATAAGCAGCAAGATGCAGATGGATATGGTGCGGTGCGATGTTGATTGTGGACAAAATGTTTCCATCATTTCGCCGAGTTTCCCATCAAACCAACTTTGATAAACTCACCAACAGAACCAACAGAGCCAACATGGTCAAACTCACGTTGAAGAACTTGCAGCAAGAAACCTTTTCAATCGAGGCGGAGCCTTCTCAGTCGGTGCGTCCATGACTTGGAAGAGCCACGGCTAGACCAGAGACTGCAGTGCTGTCGCCATATACCCTGGTCTCTCATGTTGCTGCTGCTGCCGGAATGAGCAATCGAGTGGCTGCTGTGTGGTCAATAGCAACTCGATCCACATCCGCCGCACAGGACATGGCACCAGAAGTCCTGCCAGCCTGGAGTCTAGCTGGCTCAGTGCGCTGTGCTGTGCTGTGTTGTGCTGCCTTGCGACTCTTGCTGACGCATAACTGTTGTCTGTGCTGCTTGTGCCACTGCCGCCGGTCCGACAGATCTTGGAGGTCAAGACGGCCATTGAGGCAGCAAAGGGATACCCCGTTGCTCAACAGAAGCTCATCCATTCTGGTGCGTTCGCTCTCTGACTTGACGCTACTGCCGAACTGTTTTCAGTGCCAGAGTTGTCTGTGATAGACAGCGATGCGATGCGATGCGATGCCAATACTCGCAGTGAACCACCCTGATGCTGATTATTATCACGACGGCGTCAATATTGCTGTCTGGCTTTGATGCGCTCCAGGCAAGATCCTTGTGGACTCGGCGACCATTGAAAGCCTGAACATTTCTGAGAAGGATTTCATTGTTGTGATGGTGTCCAAGGTATTAAGAGTATTTCACCAATCATTTGCTTTGCTTGGACAGCTCTGATTGCTGTTGATTGCTGTGACTGACGGATCGCATCATCATCATCATCGTGACCATCATTGTCGCCCATCAAAAGCCAAAGACGCCTGCCGCTTCCACATCTACTTCCACTCCCACTTCCACATCAACAGCGGTGGCTCCAGCTCCGGCTCCAGCTGCAGCCCCTGCTCCGGCTGCTGTGCCAGTGCCAGCTGCTGCTCCCACTCCTGCTGCTGCTGCTCCTGGTCCTGCTCCCGCAGCAACCGCTGCTCAACCAACTGCTGCTCAAGGCACTCCTGTGACGTCTTCAACACTCGGTGAGTATCGTAATAGCAGCGATCTTACTGGATGCTTCCTGATTGTAACAGACGGACTAATCTTGCGATCGACCTCATGAAGCCACCGGCACTGTATACGAAGCTGCTGTGACGAACCTGGTCGAGATGGGCTTCCCCCGCGACCAAGTTGTGCGAGCAATGCGTGCTGCCTTCAACAATCCCCGATCGTGCGGCAGAGTATCTGATGACGGTAATTGCAAATGTCTTGCTGGCAACTTGAACACATTCAGATCCGGTCGTGCCATGTCCAATACAAACTGATCTGATCTGATCTGGTCTGACACTGGTGAATCTGCAGGGCATTCCTGAGCATATTGCTCGCGAACTCAATGCTCCACCGCCTGCTGCTGCTGCTCCCGCACCTGCCTCTGCTCCGGCCTCTGCCGCCGCTGCCGCCCCTGCTCCAGCTGCCGCTGCGCCTGTCAATCTGTTTGAAGCTGCTGCTGCACATGCTGCTCAGAGCCGTGGAGCAAGTGCTGGCAGGGGACGCGCCGCTGCTCCCCTTGCTGACAGCGCGTTCGAAACTATGCGCAACTCACCGCAGTTCCAACAGATCCGCGCACTCATCCGGAACCAGCCTGAACTCCTGCAGCCCATTCTGCAGCAGATCGGCGCCAGTAACCCAGAACTGCTCCAGTTGATAAACCAGAACCAAGATCAGTTTTTGCAAATGATTGATGATGATGGCGAAGGCGAAGGTTTTGGAGCAGCTGGCGGCGAAGGCGATGCAATGGAGACTGATCTCCCCGCTGGTGCCCAGTACGTCACCATCACTGCAGAAGAAAACGATGCCATCAATCGATTGGCTGCGCTTGGTTTCGACCGATCACTGGCAATCGAAGCCTTCTTCGCGTGCGACAAGAACGAGGAAATGGCGGCCAATTACCTGTTCGATCAAGGCCAAGGCGATGAATGGCAGTAAAGCACTCGTCATTGGACTGCATATCGGTCATCCCGTTCTCTTACTACAGCTCCTTCACTCTTCTACACATGTGGGGCTTGGCTTGTGTGGATCATCAGCGACCGCTGATACCACCACCCAACTCTTCATCACTCCGCCCTCCTCAGCCCATTTAACGCACTTCTGTTTGCCATCCTCCCTCCCGTTTACAATGCATCTCCAGCTTGCCCAGAGAGATGGCCCTTGGCTCCATCAACAATGAATCGTGTGCACAAACCAGCCTGAGGATTGAGAAGCAAGATTCAACGATGCCTTTGGTCCATTTCTGTTTGATTTCATTTCCATACTGTTGGGGTCTGAGTGAAGTTGACAAGGACCAAGTGGAGAGGCAAGCATCTTTTTGGCTAAAGCCATCGACTTATCCAAAATACCAAGGGTGTTTTTGCCAACTATTAAACCCACTTGTGCTTCCTTTCTTCTTCTTGCTCTTCCCATTCCCGTTTTTATGACTACTTGTTGGATGGCTTGGAATTGCGAGCAGCAGCACGCTTGGAACCCGCCGATCCAGCTCGCTTTGTGCGAGGACGCTTCTTACCATATCGCGATGCAACAGCAAGAGGACGACCCAGATTATCAGGTTTCTTGACCTGATAGATACGCACAATCAGGTTCTCGGACGAATACACTTGAGAGAGAGGCAGAGTAAAGCAATCATTCAAGTAAAGCACAGAGTAGTTTCAACGACAGTAGCAGTCGCAATACACACACACACACACACACAGAATAATAGAGATCCGAGTCGAGCCGAGTCAGTTGCCGCACTTCACAATACTGCAAAGCATGATATAGTGTTCTTGGTTTCTATTGCAAGTAGCTGATCCAGAGAGTATATATGCAGTTACCTTCATCCATGGTGTGCAGCTTGATGGGCGTGTTCGGGATCTCTGCGTTTCTGACATAATCCTTGGCACGGCCGCCACCAAACAGCTCGGCAAAGCGATAGTACGACAGCTTATACATCACACTATTTTTCATGGTTTTGGATGCATTGTCGCCAACGGCATACTCTCCATTGGGTGTAAAGTACTCGCGCTCGGAAATGTCGTTGGGATAGACACCCTGGCCAATACGAATCATCCAGAGGAACTTGTTGATGTCGTCGCCAGAGTATCCAATCAGTCCACCGAAAATGACAAGGACATAGTCGACATCATGCTTGCGCATCACTGCATACGAGACATCCTCTGAGCATGACATGGCCTTGCCCACTGTGGCAATGTGGGTGTTGTTCCAGGTATTGTTGTCGACGAGAACCGTGCGGTTCGAGAATCCTGTAATCTGGTAGCCATAGTCCCACCACGACAGAATCTTGGCCTTTTCGTCGGTGTTTTGGCGAAGCCAGTAATAGGCCTCTCGGAAGTCATCCTACGTTTGCAACGCGTTAGTGTCATTCAGGCAACGGTTTAGCAAAAGCAAGTCGCGGCACTCACAATAATGTGCATGCTGCCATCATGGCCCTGAGATGCGAGCACAACTGATGGCGACGAGTACGCTGTCGAAGTAACATAGGTGCAGTGCAGTGCAAACAGCGACAGCACAATGCCAATGCAGAACACAACGGCAAACTTGCCGTCCGTGGACCAGATGCCATTTCGCTTCGACTTGCTGGCCGCAGCAGCGTCGCGTTTCTTCTTATCGGCAGACACGCCAGACGCTGCAGGCTTGGTCGACGCTTCGACTTCACTCTTTTGGGCTGGGTAGGTCTTGAGATATGTATCGAGGAGATATGAAAACGCAATCGCCGATGCCACGCACACAATCGGCGTGAGTGTGAGCATCAAACGAACCATGACACCTGCAAAGTAGGATGCTGTGACAGAGTACAGAATCTAATTGACACACAGGTTATTAATTGACTCCTACAGCAAATATATTGCGACTGTGCACGTACCACAAACACATGCTCATCGCGAAGCTCGCGGAAGCAAAAGAAGATGCCTGCTGGGAACACAACGACGAGAATCTGGAGATCAAAGAAAAACGATGGCCAAGCTGTCGGCTGATGCTCAGAAACAGAGGCGATCAAAGGAATGTACTTTTTGGCGTATCCCGTGTCCCACAAAGAGTAGAAGCGGCCTGTCCATGGAGCAACCTTGCCGCTGAGCGTCAGGCCAACAAGCGCAATAAAACCAATCACAAAGAATGTGACAATCAGAGCAAAGAAGAGCTTCTGGAACTGGTTCTGCGAAATGTGGCTGCGGAGAAGCTCGCAGAACGCAATGATCTGGATCAGACCAAAGATGCCAAGCGCAGCCATATGCTCGCTGGTGAAGGTTGGCTGGAAACCCACAAACGGAATCTGCATTGACGACAGCGTTCCGATCACGTAGAACGTCGAATACGCAACGTAGATGCGTGTCGAGAAGCGGCCCATCAGGATCAGTGCAAACACATGCAGTGGGATGAGATTGGTGATAAATACATAGCCACCCCAGGCCGACACCATGTAAAAATAGAACAGTGCAGTCATGGCACCGTAGAACACCGAGCCGTTTTTGAGTGCCTTGATCCACAGATAGAAGGTGAACACAAGCAGGAAGATGGCGATGCCTTCGTTGTCATATGATCCGGCAACCGAGCGTGAAATGTATCCAGGTGCGATACCAAGGAAAATAGCAGCAAGGAGGCCAGCCGAGGTGTCCTTGAGCTCAGTCGTCAACAGATACGCTGCAATAGCCGTGAATGCCGAGAACAGTGGCGCAAGGAACACACAGACTTCACGAATGTGGATTGGGAAGTTGAGTGCGTTGAGAGCATAGTGGATCAAGCCAGCGGTGACCATGATGCCCGGATAGACAGTGCCGCCAACCACACGTCCAAGCGGATACCACGACAGCTCATCAAACCTGAAGATCAGTTTGTTCGTTGAGCAGTCAGCATCTAGATCACAGATACAGCAAGTCCAGCAAGATGGTGTTGTCCGTTAGCAAGATACCGACCAGTTCAGAAAGTCGTAAAAGCCATGCTCCACAAGCTGGATGGTGGTGCGATAGTTGAACCTGTTTCCATCAAGTACAGTTTAGCTGGAGGAGCCTTGAAGGAGAGAGAGAGAGAGAGAGTTGCGACTTGCCATGGGTCAAACTCGTGGATAATGCTTTCTGAGCAGGCCAAGGCAGCAAGGAGTCAGCACAGATGCTTGTGTGCCTGTATGCAGATAGAAAGCAGGAGAAGCAGAGTGCGATGGTTACCGAAGCGCAGAACAGAGAAGAGGCGACTGGAGAATGCGAGCACGCTGACGAGCAGCAGAACAGTCACTCGCAGCCACGCAGATTCTGTCAGAGTCAAGTCAGAGCCAAGTCAAGTCAGAGTCAGCCATCTCTCTCTCTCCTGCGAGTGGCTGGCTGGCTGGCTGGCTAGTGGAGCACTGTCCGCTGCACTGCATCTGTCTCCCAGTCCAAGTCTCGTGACATGGCATGGCATGGCATGGCTGGTTTGTGTACGCAGTTCGCTGCATGGTTTCCAGCGAGCCAGCGAGCCAGCCAACCAGCAAGCAAGTTGGAAGCAGAGCAGGATGGATCTCCAATAATGTTCCACAGCCGCCGCAGACAAAGCAAGTCACAGTCATGGCCACAGTCATGGCCACAGTCATGGGCCGCACCTGCACCCTTGAGGAAAGCCATGGCGACAGAGTGGCGCCGTCCGATGGCTGAATGTATTGAGACGATGGGCAGATTGTCAGTAACTGAGCCGTGCAGTGCAGCGCAGTGCAGCGCAGTGTTCTGTATTCTGTGCTTTGAGTTCCCACTTTGTTGTTGTGCTGTTCAGACTGAAGAAGATCTCGACTTCGCGTTTTGTCCACACGCTTTCCAATGCAAACAACTCTGCTGTGCTGAGCATCGCACTCGCACTCGCAGTTGCAGCTGCCATTTGATAGTCATACGATGCATCAGGGAAATCGCAAGATCATAGATGCCTGGCAGGACACCTACTCCACCATCAAAGAAGAAAGAAAAAAGGTATTATTCGGGGATGCTTTTCAATCATCAAAAACGTGGGCAGAGGGCAATCAAGGCGAAATAGAGAACGAAACACCGCCAATGCCGCGATTCTCCTTCTCGTGCACATCATCAAGTTCATCGTCCATCTTCTTTCCAAGAACATTGCCACGCATTCCAAACTTTGCTGGAGCCGGTGTTGCAGAATCCATTCCTACAAAAAAGGATGCCGATAAAGATGTGTTCTGTGTTTGCATTGTGGACATGGGTGCGCGACGAGGAACAGCGACTCGCTTCATCGTGCTGCCAACAGACTTGATGCTCTCGATGTCGCGTTCCATCAGCGCAATCTTTTGTCTGAGGCTATCACGCTCCGTTTCCAGTTTGAGCTTGTCCTGTACAGCCAATCCATTCCATCGCTTTGTCAGCCATCTTCAACCCTTGAGCAGAAGCAACCTATTGCAAGCATCAGTTTGATGCGGGTATTGCCCTGCGCTCGTCCCTCACCTGTTTGAGTTTGAGATTCTCGCTCTTCAGGTTTGTCACATGCTTGATCTTTTGATGTGGATTTGCATGGCCAAACAAACTCGAATGCATCTCCAATATCATCATCTTTTCCTTCTCATTGAGTTTGCCACTTGCTCGGAATGTCTCCATGGATGCTTGGAACGCTGTTTTGATGTCCTCCTTTTCTCGTTCGCGATCCTCAAGCAGGATCTTGATTCTATCGTTGTTGAGGGACAAGTCGCTTGGTCAGTAAACTGGCCACAGACATTGAGATGCATTCAGCACAAGATATCAATCAACAATAAAGTTACTCACTGCTCGCATTCTTGCTCACTCTCTGCACAGCGAGCTCGCAGTTCATCCATCGATATCATGAGAGCTTTGCGTTCCTCAACCAGCCGCAGCTCTGCCTCGCGCATTCGTGCTTCTGCTTGCTCGCGCAGTTCAATCTCGTGTTGAACAGTTTCGGTTGCTGCCTTGGCTTGGGTTTGTTCATTCGTGGCCATTGCAAGTCTTGCTGTCAGTGCTTCGACCTGTTTATCCAATCCAGACATTTTGGCGAGCAACTCCTTGATCTCGACACGATGGCGAGACTCTGTGTTGGCCTCGCGCACTTGCATCAGGTTGAACTCGTCCTTCATCTTGTTAATCTCAGCTTCAAGCCTCTTGCAATCTGCCGTCTTTGCAGCTAGCCGATGCGAGAGCTCGTCCATTCCGTGCTCGAGCTGCTTTGTATCGTCGCGGTACTTGACCTGTGATGCTGAAAACTCGGTTTTGTATCGCTCAACGGCTGCATCACACTCAAGCTTGATCTTGTTACGCTCATTCTCTAGACGATCACGCTCTTCAATCATGAGATCCATTGTGTGGGTTTGCGCTTTGTTCGTGGTCATTAGCTCGTTATGTTCGGCATCGCATCGCGCGAGTTCCTCTGAGTGTTCGTTCTGGATCGCTTCAATCTGACTATGCAGCTTCTGTTTGGCGTCTCTCAGAATCTGTAGCTCATCGTCCTTATCGTCGAGTCTGCGACAGCATGCGGCGAGCTCAGACTTGATTGCGCGGATCTCATCGCTAAACTGCTGCTGCTGTTTGCGATTCTGCTCGCGTAGCTCGTCACGCTGACGAATCACATTTTCCATCTCCCTTTGAGCGTTGTGGATCTCGCCGTCTCTTTCACTGATCGACTCCATGAGCTTCTTGCGCTCATTATTAAGTCGCAGAATATCTGCCGACATGCGCTTCTCCATTTCGTGTAACTCGCCCGAGACCCGATCAGCCTCGGCCTGTTTTGCCGCAAGCTCATCACGCAAGTGCGAGGCATCATATTTCGCTTGCTTGAGCTGGCGCTCAATCGCTGCATTGTCACCTCGAAGTTTGTCAAGCGCTCCTGTGAGTTCTGATTCCTTAGTGCCAAATGCAAGTATCTGAGCATTCAGCTTCGCTGTTGTGGAGGCAAGCTCATGTCGCAAGTTGACGTTGGCATTGTTGGCCGAATCGATCTGTGCCATGTACATATTGCACTTTTCTTGTGCGTCCGCAATCTCCTTTGTCAAATCGGCCTCCTTGTTGCGATACGTGCTTGTGACATTGGCAAGTTCAGACTTTAGCTTCTCGATATTCACAGTCAGGGATTCAATCTCCTTGTCCTTGGCAGCAATAGTGCGAGCCAGGGTTTCGTTTTTGTTACGAGCTTCGTCAAGATCCAAGCCAAAGCGCGTCTCCGTCTCATGAGTAGTAGCAATCGCCTGATCAAGTTGCGCCTGCAGAGTTGTGACTTGTTCGCTAGTGGACTGCTGAGCATTGCGGATTTGGTCCTGCAATTCAGCCACGCGTTGATTGAGCGTCTCGACGTCGTCCAGCAGTTGAACTTTCTCGCCGTCAAGTTGCTTGATGGTTTCAGCAGCAGCGGTTTTCATCGTCTCCGCAAGCATGACGGCCTCTTCTTTGTCTCGAACCTCCTGTTCCAACGCAGCCATCAGCTCGTCTCGCTCCAGAGCAAGCTTTTCAAGATTCTTTTTGTAGCCTTGAATTTCATCGCCAAGCGAGCTCTTGATCGAGGACAGCTGCGATAGAGCCTGGATCTTGTCCATTCCAAGTTCATGTGCTTCTTTTGTTTTCGAGGCCAGTTCGGCCTTGAGCGACGCCATCTCCTGATCGCGAGTTGAGCAAGTTTGCCGCAAACGTTCACAGTCTTCTTCAATCGTCTGCTTGGCTCGCTCAACCTCATCGCGGATGACTGCAAGCTGTTCAATGTTGTTTCGATCCTCTGATAGCTCTCGTTCTAGCTCAAAGATTTTGACTTCGTAGGCGCTCTTGGCAGCCTCAAGTTTATCAATCTCGGTGGATTTAGCACGAGCATCGGCGCGAGCAGTCTCTAATTGGCTCTCGAGCGCCAACTTGGATTCCCTTAGGCTGTCCAGCTTCTGCTCAAGGATCGTGATCTTGTGAAGAGCTTCGTCCAGTTGCTTTGAGGATTCCAACGATTCCTGCTGTTGCAGCTCAAGATCTTGGTCAAGTTCCTGAACCCTCTTGGTGAGCGCATCAATCTGACTCTTGCTGTTGGTCAGATTCTGTTGCAGAACAATCGTCAGTTCGTCTTGCTTTTTGAGATCATTGCGCAGGCTCTCGCACTCAGCACCCAAGTCATGGCTATCGACAGTTGCCGTGCGAAGCCGTGTCTCGAGCTCGCTGATTTGATTCAAATACTGTCTGGATCGCGATTGAGTCTCTGTGAGCGTATCTGCCAGATGATTTTTGTCGGCCTCCAAACAGGTAATGTGTTCGTTCAGAGCATCGATCGACTCGGCCTGCTCGTCGCACAAAGTCGAAGCATCCGATGCCCATTCATGCTTATCAGAGGCAACGTGCTGAAGCTTGAGTGCATACATGCCCATTTGTTGTCGCGCATAGGCATATTGCTGCATCTGCTTGACTGTTGTGTCAAGCTCTTCGTCAAAGTCAAGCATACGATTGCGAGCATCTAGCAGCGATGCCGTCAGCGATGCAATCTGATGGTCCTGTGTCAAGAGAGCATAGCGCAGACGGCTGTTCTCGACGTCCAGCGCTCGAGCTTCATCAGCCTGCTCACGGCGGAGATCGATTTCAATCTGCAGGCGCTGGTTGATTGTATCTATAGATTTATACAAGTCGCTAGCGTCGGCATCGGCGGTATAAACTGCAAGTTCGGATTCCTCCAGGGCTTCATAGAGATAAGCAATCTCATCATTTGCTGCTCTAAGCTTCGCTGTAATCGAATCAAGGTTGACTTGTAGTTCGGCAAGGGCAAATGTGCTTTGGTCCGATGACTGGTTGGCAGCCTTGACATCATTGCGCAGACGGCGGATTGTCTCGCGTGCTTGCGACAGGACTTGATCGTCGTGCTTGCTCTTGAGTGTCCTCGCCTCAAGTTCGCTCGTGAGTTTGGCTTTGGCTTCCATGAGCGAACTGATGGTTTGTTCAGAGCTGTCCGATAGATGCGCATGCTGATCGGTCAAAGATGCAAGCCGTTCCGAGAGTAGCTTGTTTTTGGCTGTTGCTTGATTGAGGCTGGAGGAGAGTTCAGTATAGCGTTGTTGCCACTCGTCCTTGTCAGCTGAGCGCGCTCGGTCAAGTGAATGGACAGAAGCTCGAAGCTCTTCAATCTCTGCATCTCGCTCGCGGCCTTGATTGACATGGTCCGTTATCTGTGACTCAAGTCGCTCGATACTGCGGCGATAAGATGCGGTATCTTGGTCATACGTAACTCTTAGCTCCGAGATTTCGCTGTTGAGTTGTTGCTCCGCAGCAGCAAAGGCCTCTTGGTTAGCTGTATGCTGCTCGCGCTCGACAGTCAGCTCATGCTCCAGGCGATGAATCTGTTGTCTGAGAGTAGCAATTTGTTGCTCTCGCTCGCTTGCGGATTGATTCATGATGCTTTCCTTGGTTGCAAGACGACGGCCCATGTCAGCTAAACCATTCTCGGCTTTCGCAAGCTTATCGCTAAGGTCCGCGACTTGTGCTTCATAGCTCTCACGCGTGCTCTCGTGAGTCTGAGACATACGCTCGCGCTGACGAATGGCCTCTTCGAGTTGCGCCTGGCGCTCTGCAATAGAGTTCTGATGGTTCTGATCACGCCTGGCAGACTCGCGACGCAAAGTCTCCATATCGGCATGTAGGCGTTCGACAGATGCTTCGAGATCGCGGATCTTGGCAGTCGAAGAATCAGACAAGTATTCATACTGGTCAGTTGAGTGAGTGAGCTTGGTCGTGAGCTCGTTACATCGTGTCTCGGATTGCTCCATGGCAACTTTAAGAGTCTCGATCAAGCGCAATGCTTGCATGAGTTCTTCGTCTTTGGCGCGAATCAGACTGTCCTTGGATTCGAGATCAGCTGCATGCTGGTGCGCTGCTTCCTTTCGCTCAAGTTCGAGAGTACGCGCTTTGAGATTGGCATTATTGATGGCCTTGTCGTATTGCTGGCGATCAAGGTCGCGCGATGTCACAGCCTCCGCAAGTGTACTTTCCAAACGCTCGGCGATTCGTTGGTGCATCGCACGTGTACTTTCGAGCTCAGCCTTCAATTTATCGGCTAGATCAGACTTGTCGGCCATTGCCCTCATCTGCTCGAGTTCGGCAATATGAGCCTCATGCATGCGACGGTTCTCGCTACGAGCCAACTCAAGCGACTTGGTACGCTCTGCTAGCGATCTCTCGACAATCTCGAGATCGGTTTCCAGCTGTGTGATACGGCCAAGATATGCAGCACCTTGTTTTTCATGCGACGCACGGATGCTAGCCTCAGCGGCAAGTGCTTGGGACTCAGACTCTCGTAGGGCTTTGATTGTCTTTGCAAACTCGGCTTTTTCGCTGCCGAGTCGCTCAGTCAGCTGCGTGCATCGCTTTTCGAGCTCTGTGCGTTCCTCACGCCAACGCTTGTGTGCCAGATCATGCGAGTCACGTGTAGCCTGCAGTTTGTTTGTCAGATCAGACTGAGACTCCTTGAGATCCTTAATTTCTTGTTTCAGTGAGGAGACGGTCGACATGAGGGAATCCCTCTGGAGCACTGTCGTGTCGAGTTCCATCTGGATCTGGCGAATCTGCAGTATCAGGGTTTCGGACTCGGATGCCAACTTTCGTTCAGCGATCGTCTTGGTCTTGGACTGCTGCTTCTCGAGGTCTTCGACTTTGCGTTGCAAATGAGCGCTGCGCTGTGCTCTGTCTTGGATAGCAGCAGCGGTTTTCTCTGCTCGTTCAAGCTATTCAAAAGGACAATCGTCTTCAGAACAATAGATAGCAAATAGCACAAGTCCACCGAGCGCAGAGAGTGCTTACATTGAGCTTGAGTGCAGCCTCTCGTTGCTGCAGTTCGATGATCTGCTTTTCCTTGAGAGAGCATTGGGTTGAGAGTGCGTTTTTTTCCTTGATGACAAGCTGCAGCTGGGATTCAAGCTTATGTAGTTTCTCGTTCAAAATCGCAGCCTCTCGGTCATGGTGCAGGTTTGTGCGTTCAAGCAGTTCACTGTATCGGCCAATCTGTTGGTTTAAGACAAGCAGTATATAACAATATGCAGTATTCAGCGTTTGGGTGAAACTTGCAACAGGAATATCACAATGTTCGGACAGATCTCGTGGCAGATACGATTGCGTCTTACATCGCGCTTGAGCTTGTTGATTTCTTCTCGCTCGGTGCGCGGGGCCTTTGGCGGTGGACTTGGCGAGCGACTGTCCGCAGCGGGATCCGATGATGGATGGCCCTCAGCCTCAGCATCTGCGCCTTGGGCATCTGGACACGCGTTAGCCTGCAAGCTCCAAGCAAGTTCACCAAACCAACAGTCGCCATCACACACACACACACACCTTTGCGCGGCGAGCGGAAGCGGCGGGCCTTTTCAAGAAAGCCGAAGCGTTTGTTCCTGTCGTTATTCAGAAGGGATTCCCCAACGCTATATGCGTTGGGTGCTGGTGTCTCGGCCGCGGCTGCGGCTGGAGCATGTGCAGCATCAGTCGGGTAAAACCGATAGCAGCAGCGAGAACAATGGCATCGTCAGCATCTTGTCCAACATCACAGGATTCAGACATCCTCACTGCCGGCCACTCAAGCAAGAGAGCGGCATGGCACATACCAGCAAAGACGTTTCTGCCAGACGCCATATGGCTGCTGGTTATGGCGAATAGAGCAGACGGTTCCAAGAAGCAGCATTGTATATTGCGGTTTGTCAGTCGTTGGATCTCGGACACGCAAGCCAGCGGAATGTCCGTTTTGTTGGGCAACAACCGAGCAACACTGCACAGCAGCGGGCAACAATGCTCGGCCGCCAGATGCACCAAAGCAAGCAGCAGCATCGTCAAGGCCGATATACATACTTTGGCTGTTTCTCTGGATTCGGTGGTGGTCGGTTACTGATGCTGCTGTTGGTATTACTGCAAGAGCACACAGCACAGACTTTCTCCACAAGATTCAATGATCACAGCAGAAACCCAACCAACTGGTCAAAAAAACGAGGATTTCCAGCTTCATTCGAGCTGCAAGTGCAGGTGCGACTGCTGCTAGAACCCAAAACTGTCCATGATGCTGAGCATATCGCTGGCAAAATCCTTATCGATAATACTTGTCGCTGGTGGATCCTGCTTGAATGGCGATACTGTTGAAGCTGCTGGTATCTGCGCCTCAATGGGTTCGGAAGCATCTGTGCGATCTTGCTTAGATACTGCGGCATTCAATGCAGTTATCTCAGTCTCTTGGTGCATCAGCATGGTTTCAATGCTGCAGTCTGCACTTTCAGAAGCGATTTTTGACTGGGTAGTGATGCTGCTTGTCCGATTGTCGACCATCAACCTTTCTGGTCGGCGCGGTGCTGGCTTTAAAATCGGTGATTCGTCTGTTAGAGAGTCGAGTAACTTTTGTGCATCAATTAAGCTATCTGCCAAGCTATCAGCAGATTGTTCAGGCATCTTGGGTATCGTCAAAAGACTATGGAATTTCGTGGTATTGATCAACTCCATATCTGGTCCTGGTGGAAACAGCACCTGTGCGATGTTGGATTCCTCATGCTTTGCGGTTGCACTGGCCTCGCTTGTTCTGCTTGTAATTGACCGTGTTGGAGATTTGCTTAGAGGCGGCTTCCTGACTTCGAGCTCATTTTGAATCCTGGATGGCGATGTTGAACCTGTCGCCACTCTGATTGAGCCTGGATCTGATTGAGGCTTCGTCTCTGACTCTGTGCTGATCTTTGTGGCTCCTTTGCTGCTCGGACTACTCGACTTGACGACGTGTGTTGGGCTTGTTGAGTTGGATGACTGCAATCTGACGTTTTTGAGATTCTCGATTTGCTGCAAAATAGACGCTGAGATGTTCTGAGATTGTTTTGCACATATGTCAGCTAAGCAGCAACCTGCCTCGCGATAACAAACTGTAGATCTCTCATACCCTTATATCTGCCCATGCCTGTTCCTCTGCATCTGGTGTCATTACATCGTGAGTTTCAACTGCTGACGAACCCTTTGTCGGTGATGTTGCTGCTGCTTTGGCGGTTAGCGATGTTACTTGAACGATTAGATCATCCAACTCTGTAAGTACGATTGTATATCGGATCGAGTCTTTCTTACGGCACAACACCTACCTGGCTTGTGTCCTAACCACTTGACCTGCGACTCTAGAGCAATCTTGTCAGAACGCGTAGACTCGAGTTCTGCTTGCAAAGCGACTATCCGTCGCTGCATATCTATGAGAGCGGCGCTAGATGGAGAAGCGGCTCTGAGTAAATTGGATGATTTAAGATGGTTTGGACTGGGGCTCTTTGTGTTTTCTGTCTCCAGAACTGCAGCTGTTCTTTGAATAGTACGCTCACGTACTGCGCGCTGTTGTTCCTGCAAACTCCGAGAAAATACAGTGTGGCATTAGGATCGAGCATCATGCAGTATCAAATGAACGTGATCGTCTCGAACCATCAATAGACTTTACCCGAACTGTGAAGCTTTTCTTCAATGTGCTTGATGACATATCTATGGTCGGCGAAGCTATTGGAGAATCGTGACTGTAATATCAAGAGAGGCTGTTAATACGGACATCAATCTGGTTGCATTTGGTTGCGGCATGACGTATCGTAATCAACCTTGAACTTGTATGAGTGGAGGTACTTTGCAAAATGAACGATGTAGTGTCGAGTTGTGTCACGCTTTGCTTTGTTAATGATGGAGACCCAACGCGTAGCAATGCTGCATTGGATCTCCGCAAGGGACCGCAGTCCGAGCTGCTTAGACTGGCATTGCCGCTGCGAAATGTAGTGTTGATATCAGCGTCACCAGCTTGGCTATTGATGTACGGCGCTTGGTTTGACAAGGCTTTGATTGTATCGATATCAACTGCTGATTGTGGCTGCGACTCGATAGCTGTCGCTGCTGAAGCGACTGGTTTTCGTGCAATAGTCCTCTGTATTGATGGCTTTTGATGCGGTTGCTGCTGCTGCGACTGTTGCTGCGACTGTTTCAGTGTCGATGACTGCGCGGTTAAACCGTTCTGTTGCATCTGACTCGCTGAGAGCAATGCGTTTGAATCAAGAAACGCGCTCGATGCTGGTGTAGGTGCAGATGCTGATACTATTGTTGGCCCATATATCTGAGTTGCTCGCCCCGCTTGGCTCTGAGCAATGCTTGCGATGCCTGCAGATGAATATTGCGCAGCGACTGACGGTATTTGATTTTGAGCATACGACGACGCTCCGCTGGTTGGTTTGCTGGATTCAGCTGTGTAAGCAACAGGCTTGCGCTTCATCGTTTGTGCGATCTCGAGACAACGACGCGACGGCGAGCACGAGCATTACAATCTCGCTACGCCATCTCCGACAGCCGCCGATCCGCGTGCCACACTTCAACACATTCTAACAGAAAAGCTACAAGCGATACTCGCACACAGTTATATCGGCAGCGAGATCGCCGCTGCAGCATTACTTCAGCAAGCGACAGAAGTTGCTGGTCTGTGATTGGCTGGGCCGACTTTGCAAAACTTTTTTTTTTCTTCGTTGGTTTGCCCAACAAGCATCATCGAACAAGCAGACTGCCACAGACACCGGGCAGCGCCAAGAGTTTTGCAAGCAGCATACAGACAGAGTTGCAGACATGGTAAAGCGCACGCGAGCCGAAGTGCTGGTCACAAACCTTCCGCAGCTTCAAAACAAAATCAAGCGGGATCCACAGTCATACAAGGAAGAATTCTTGCAGCAGCTGCGACACTTTGAGTCGACGCTGTCCATCTTCAACCTGAAGCCTCAGGATTCGATCATCTCGACCGAGTTTGCAGACCAGATTCTGTTCCTCAGCCATGTAAGCCGGCAATATCAATCTCCTGCACTCCGATCCACGCAGGCAGACAGACAGACAGACAGACGGATCCACTTGCTAATCAAATGTCGGCTTTCAGGTGTCGCAATGCTATCCAAAAGAAACAGCAGAATTCCCCGAAAAGCTCATTGAGCTGCTGTCAAAGCATTACCAAATCATGTCGCCAGATGTTCGCAAGACAATGGTGCAAGCACTGATCTTGATGCGTAATAAGAGCGTCGTCAAGCAGACACGGTAAGAACGTAAGATCTGATAATCAGCCAGCGACCATCAGTATGCTGATGCTTATTGCCATTTGCGATTGCGATTGCGATTGCTGTTGCAACCACCAATATTCCTCTTTCCTCGTAGTCTTCTCGGTCTTTTCTTCACGCTCTTTCGCTGCAACGACAAACCACTGCGTGCGCTGCTGCATTCGCATATCGTGAGCGACATCAAAGCTTCCAATGCCAAGTCGAAAAACAACGCCATGAACAAGACTCTACAGAACTTCATGTACACCATGCTCGGCGATACAAGCGAGGTAGACTGTTGATAATGGTTGTGTGTATCATTCTATTCGATTCTCAATACTGAAGTAATACCTGCAGATTGCTGCCAAGAAATCGCTGGAAGTGATGATAGAGTTGTACAAGAAAAATGTCTGGAACGATGAGAAAACAGTCAATGTCATTGCACAAGCTTGTTTCTCGCCTGTGCCCAAGGTCGTTGCAGCAGCGATTCACTTCTTTCTGGGCACGAATGAAAAGGAGGAGGAATCGGATGACGACGAGATGCCGGATCTCTCGAGTCTGCAACATGCCAATACATTCAACAAGAAGAAAAAGTCGCGTGCTAATATGCTCGAGAAAGCCAAAGCCACAATCAGACGGGTCAGTCACGTTGTTTGAGACGATATTGTGCATACATTGTATTTATTAGTATCTCTGACACACAATTGATCTCGATACTCTCTGTCTGAAGAAAGAGCGCAACAAGAATCGCGCAGAACACTTCAATTTCTCTGCATTGCACCTCATCAACGATCCCCAAGGTTCGTATGCATGATCTGTCTACTTTCTACTTATCCTAATACAGCGACTGACTGATTGTGCATCATAAATCCACGTTGTATCACGCTCAACAAATCATGATTTCCAGGATTTGCCGAAAAGCTGTTTTCCAGAGTCCGCCAGGCTGCCACCAAGAACGCTCTTCGCTTTGAGCTGCGTCTCCAAATGATCAATCTGGTTTCGCGTCTTATTGGTGTCCACAAGCTGATCCTATTGGGATTCTACGATTTTTTGATTCCTTACCTCAAGCCTCATCAGCGTGATGTGACATTGATCCTTGCATATGCTGCTCAAAGCTCTCACGAACTAGTGCCGCCAGACGCACTCGAAAATGTTGTTCGCGCTATCGCTGATAACTTTGTATGGAGCAACTTTGCGTCTGAAGTTGTCACAGCTGGCCTAAACGGTCTGCGCGAGATCTGCATGAGATGCCCACTTGCGATGCCTGAAGAGCTCCTGCGTAGTCTTTTGGAGGATTTCAAAAACCATCGTGAAAAGGGTCCCATGAATGCTGCAAGATCGCTGCTGACACTGTACCGTGATTTCAACCCGGAAATGCTTCGCAAGAAAGACAGAGTATGTAGATGTGTTGTACTTTTGTTTATACCTACTTGGATATTGCAGATTCATGCTTGCTGATGCGATATGATACGCTATGATCTGCTGTTATTCGTGGCTCAGGGCCGAGGTGCATCGACCAACATGACCAGCTTTAAAGCAAAGAAGTACGGCGAGATTGACGTGACAGAGGATCTTGAGGGTGCAGATGTAAGTGATGGTGGCTTTCTCTTCTTCTTCTTCTTGTTCTTGTTGTTGTTGTTTTTGCCGACTACAACGTAGGGATGGCTGAGATCCACCAACAAATCGATAGGTCCTTGGTCGAGGTGCCACAAACGGCGATGAAGACGATGATGAAGACAATGGCGAAGAACAAAGCGATGAGGATGGCGAAGACGAAGATGATCAAGATGCACCGCAACTTGTCCCAGCCGAGGGCGAAGAAGTCGAAGCCGGTGACGACAGTGACGATGATGGTTATGTTGATGTTGATGACGAAGAAGATGACGAAGAAGATGGCGAAGAAGAGGACGAGGACGAGGACGAGGACGAGGACGGTGAAGATGAGGATGAAGACGACGGCGATGAGCAGGCTGATGCAGACGATCTTGGAGATGATGCCGGTAAAACTGAAGAAGTCGCCGAAACAAAACCCAAGAAGCGGAAGCTCGGCATTATGGCTGAAAAGGTAAGCTGATGGCGACACTGTTAACAGTTGTTCCGTCGATTCTAACCTCAGTTGCACACTACTAGATTCTCACAGATGAAGATTTCGCACGCATTCGCGAGCGTCGCGTGGAACTTGAATCTGAACGTATGGCTGGCACGCGCTCACGTCGTCCTGTTGAGGATGATTCGGACAATGATCCGGATATTGTCGATGTGTCCAAGATCATGTCTGGCACTCGCAAGAAGGACGACTACGAAGCCAGAATGGAGTCGATCAAGGTGCGACATGCACCAACAGTTCCAGATATTCGATTGATTAGCTACCAACTGGACTAACACTGATGCCACTCGCTTGTTCCCAGGCTGGTCGCGAAGGTCGCGAGTTTGGATCGCGCAAGGGCAAAGAAGATCGTGGATCGCTGACCAACAAGGTAACTCTTCTCCCTGATTCTTGATCAATGCATCAGTCTCGATCTGCGCAGATTCCGTAGCATGATCTTCTGATTCCTGTGTGACTCTTGCGATCACCAGGTCAAGGCCAAGCGCAACAAGGCATTCATGATGCTTGTCCATAAGCGCGATGTCAAGCTCAAGGCAACACGATCGCTTCGCGAGAAGCAGCAGATCCTCCGCAAGCACATCAAGAAGCAGAAGATGCACATGTAACTGAGCGAGATCTGCATGCTGTATGCTGCATGCTGCATGTCGCAGCCAGAAATGAAGCCGTGCTGCCAGCAACAGAAGACGGACACCGCAGTCCGGATGTTGGATCCAGATGGATTTCGCTTCGTTTTGTTTCATAGTTTCGATGTTGTTCCAAGATCAAGAAACTGCTTCAAACAACAATGACTTCATCGCCAGACATCCCGCCACAGCATCAGCAGCAGCAGCATCAGCATCAAGAGCAGCATCAAGAGCAGCAGCGACTCGAGTCTCCCGACATCAGTGATCCCAGCGAAGATCCTGCTTTCATCGACCGCTTCTACTCTGCCGTCAACGCTCTCATGGACGTCTCGTCAAAGCAGATCGAAGCATCAGCTGTGAGCGCTGTCTCCCACTCGCAAGCTTCTTATTAGGCACAATCACTGACAGCTGTCTCACACACACCAACTCTCTCTCTCTCTCTCTGTTTGTATCACGTGCTGTCGGCAGTGCGTCGAGTCGTTTGAGCTTGTGCTGAATGCGGCGTCCTGGCGAAGCAATCCGTTGAAGATCATTGCAGCGTCGACAATCCCAAAGTATCTGGTGCACTTTCCCGACCACGCTGATCGGGCATACAATGCTCAGCTGGTAAGCGCCTGTTTATAAGTCGTGCAAGCACGGGAACTCGCTTATGCCTTGCTTCTGCTGTATGCTGCACCTCGCTGTATCGCACAGTGTGTCCAGCAACAGTTCTCATCAATCATGGCAATTTGATGGCGGTGCTTGAGTGCAGACTCGCAGAGCCATCTCACATTACAAGCAGGCAAGCAAGCGAACTAACCAACACGGCGCTTTGAACCACTTTGCAGGATCTCTGCGAGGATGATGTGCTGGCAGTGCGCAGAGAAGCGATCCGCAACTTGGTGGTCTTCTGCAACTCAAGCCCCTCGTTTGTGCGCGATGTCGCCGATGTTCTCTGTCAGCTTCTTCAAGCTGGTATGCTTCTTGATTGCATGCTGCTTGTTTCAAACATATCTTGCTACAGAGTACAGCCATAAGATTGACGCCTTCAAACGGACCGAACTTTTGGCTATATACTCATTATAGGGACTCAGGAAGAGTTGGTGGCCGTCCATACATCCTTCAAAGCGATTATTCTAAACTTCTCTGAATGTAGGATCCAAACCAGCGCAACCAGTTTGTATGCTGATGCATCGAATCTAACCGGTGATGCTTGTCATGCATTGCTTCCAGCTGCCTTTGAAGCCATCTTCCATCAACTAATGGTCGGATCGGCCGAAGTGTGTCGTGTTACACTCAACTTCCTCATCGCACACTATGACGTTCTTAAATTGACTCCACAAATCGAAACCGAACTTTTCCAAGCAACTATCAAGGTCTGCGATGGATTTACATCTGTTTAGAGTCATGTATGTAAGCATTGATATGACTCTTACCGATGATACTATTTGGCAGGTTATCGAGCGCGAATCAGTCGGTAGTGTTGTCTTGGATCTTGCGATAAAGCTGCTAAAAGTCTTCAAAGCACTTGACAAGAAGGAAATGCACAGTCCGGTTCTTTCAGCTCTCGAGAAGCACGTGGCCGATATGCTTCCGTTTGATGTGCGTGTTCCTTTTTGCGCAAGCATCCCAATATCAAATGTATCCGCTGACATCAATACTGCTGCTGATCACTCAGTTGGCAGATCGGCAGCTCGTTGCAAAGTTACTCATGAATGCAAATGCTGCTCTTCCCGTTTACAAAGTAAGCAGACCATCAGTCAGAATGGTGAAGCTCCACATAGGCGTTTGCATCGAATGATTCAAACCATTGATCTCGTTTACTTCCACTCAATGCATCAGGCTGGAGCAAGCAGTGCTGGATTCCTACAGACGATTTTCGAAAACTTCATCCTCAACAAAGACTTTGACAAGCTGCAGCATGGTCCTAAACTCAACTTGCTCAAAATGATAGCTGATCTGACTCCGTTCATGGGCATGCCAGAATACGCACCTGCAGCTCTTCAGATTGCAGAAAACGCCTTGATTGTAAGTGGCTTCAAGCATAAACACGTTTTGGGCAAAGTCTGTTTGAATCTAACCCCAGTTTGATTTGCAGACCTTGATCCCCAATATCGCATTAGTTGATGACTCCATTTTAATCGACCTCATACCCTGCGGTATGTGTATAAAGATCGCCGACTCTGTGATCATGACAATAGCCTGCTACCGATTTATACTTTATATTGACATTCATTGCCTTTCTTAAAACACCGATCCCGCCAACAGAGCCAGTGCTTTACATACTATTCTTTGCCGACGTACATTCTTCACACTCGCTGCAGCTCTCAGATCCGCTCTTACTTCGCATTAGAGTTCTGTTCACTCGGTCAAGTCTGACTAGAGATGTCATTTCCAAGCAGATTGCTTCACACAACGCTATTCCTGCAAACCAACAGACAGAAACCCATGAAAAGATGGCTATCCAGCTTGACAAACATCGTCGTGCACTGATCAATATACATAATATATGCAAGGTATGCTGTCCTTTGTAAGCACTTGCAGCAATACGGTTCTCTGAGATTGATGCTGATTCTGTGACAATGTAGGAGTTGATGAAGCCTGCTATAGCAAGACAGAATATCTCGATTACTTTGTCATGGAAGCCAGCACCATCTGCGTGAGTTGAGCTTCCAAGTGAATCTATTTTGGTTGATCTGGCTGCCTTTGAACTGACACGCTGTATTTCAAATACTTCGCAGCCATGGCCCTACTACTGCTGCCACGACTCAGTCCATCGCAACTTCTGAAATGATGAATGGAGAAAAGGCGAAGCGCAAGGCAGTTGATGAAACTTATGCAGCCACAATCAGGCACGATGGACCATTCGCAACATCTAATGCTACAGAAACAGAAACACATGATGATGCGGATGCACAATCGTTGAGTAATCGTGCACGAAAGAGGCCGACATTCGATAAAAGGCAATATCAACAGCAGCAACCTCTGCCAGCTAAGATACAGGCTGACAGGCGATCCGTATCACTGACATCTACTCAGCCCACACGCAATCTTAAGCGAACGGTTATTGCTCGGACATTGACTTCCTTGCCTGATGCTCAAGATGACTCCATTCCACTACACACACCAAAGAAGCAGACTCTTACGCTCCAAACACAAACGCAGGCAACGTCACAGCCACAGCCACAGAGTCATCGCCTTGTCAAGCTTGTTTGACCCTCCTCCTCTCTCCCCGCTCGTCTTCAAACCTTCAAGTTGCAGTGCATCTCTAATTTCGTGAGGCATTGTTCGAACAAGAAGGCGAAATGAAGATGATGGTCTATCATATCCTGCACCGAAATAAACTAGGAGAGATATGTGGGACGATCCATCCATATTACTGTGCCCACGAACAGCCATTCACATCAAGCGCCATAAAGCACAGAGTATCGACGATTCAGAGTTTGTGATGAGCTGGCAGGGGCAAACGTCTTTGGGGATGGTCTGTATCTTGTGTCTGTGGCATGGATCATGGATGCAAGGCTTTCAATGCTGCCTTTGTTCTATTGCCAAGAAAGCAACATGCAAACTCTTGTGCCCTTTCCCAGACAATACTCCAACGCTCTTTTATTCAATCGTGTTGTTTCCATGGGTTTCACGCTATGGACTCGAGTTTCCAACCAAGGGGGCTCTCTGGGTTTCTTTGGATCTGCCACGTTGAAAAGTAGTGCGTGTTGGGTCGAATCGCGATGACGCGTACTTTGCGGGTCAAAGGCATCATCGTACGCACTCGCACAAACGTATCAGGCGATACCTTTGCAACAGCATTCAGGAACCCGTCAAGGTCATTGATAGTCACACCATTGATTTCCGTGATGAACGAGAGCGGCGACAGGCCGTACAATAGTGACGGTGATCCGAGACTCACTGCTGCACACAGCACTCCTAATCATGTTCGCAGTGCAAGTTTAGTCGTATGTTACTCCATCTACTGCTCAGCTCGGTGGCACAGGGAGTTTGGATTGTAATCTGCCAAGAGCAATCATTACCAGGCGGAACGTCTTTGAAGTGTTGATAGACTGCTTTGTGTGGCATGTGGAACACGGCACCTGCCCATCCAACAATACGCTCAGTACCGACTGTACTCATTGCAGACAGCGGCACCAGCACATCCATCTCCACGCCATCGCGAAGAATCGTCTAGATAACGCATTTTTGTGAATGACAGCTTGGGCATTAGCGGCTCTTGTAACAATGGATGCTGCTCTGTTCGACAGCAAATGAAACACCACGAAGAAGCAGAGCAAATGCGGTCCGTACCATCTTGATATCATCTTGGTCGCAGATGTCAGTGATATCGGAATACCGCGTTACTGGCTTGTCGTTTATCGCCAGGATCAAATCGCCCGCTTTCAGTATCTGTGCAGCTGCCGTTCCTGTATCGATTGCAAGGAAATACAAGTCAGACTTTCACAGATACCAACATGTCGATCACATGAAATCACAAACCAGAGGTCACGCGGCGCAGCAGCAGCACGTTGCGACGACTGAGTTGCGATCCTTCGATCTTCTTGACCTGTTGATAGCCAGAAGTCAGCAGCTATCTCACAACAGGTCTGCATTGAGAGACAGACACATAGATAGCGGTGTACAAATCGTCAAATCTCACCCATTCGTCAGTAAGGCCCATGACACGAGCGTGGGCAACATGCGTATATGCCAGTTCAACTTCCAGTGACTTGACAGCACCAATATCCTGATTGGAGCGAATCTGATTCAATACATGCACAATCGGTCTCATGACCATTCCAATATGGAATTCAGCACTCTTTGAGCCATGCTTTGTGAAGGATGCATAGAATCCTTGCACTTCGCCTGCTTCAGTCGTCAGCACTCCGCCATACGACATTGGATTCTCCAGCTTTTGAATCAGGGTACAGTTGTTTCAATAGTTAGACTCATTCAATCATAGCATGACAACAAACACAGGCATCACGACACACGCGCACCTCGATTGCTGGTATATTCATATTGAGCAAGCAGTCCCATATTAGCCGCTTGTCAGTCACACTTGCATACCAATCTGAGAAGAAAGCAAAAATGTGGCAGACCTTCTGTATTCATGGCACGATAGGCTGGCACAGTGGCTTCGTTGACAAAGATCTGCCGCACATTGGTGACAACCGTCTTGCGCACCATGATCTGCGAAGATCTATTCATGCAGACCATATGCACTGCCATTTTGGAGTGTACATTACACAATTTAAGCATCTCTCAGTATCTCCAAACAAAGAAGCTCTGCCAGATGATATAGATTCAAAAAGTCTCTCACCTGAATCGCCCTGACTAAGCTCCTTGGGTGAGATATCAATGCTTCGAACCAGCTGTTGAGCAAGCAAAGGTCAGCGTTCTAAATCCCGCGCAACTTCATCTCAGCTGCCCTTGACTCACAGTTTCGCCGAGCAGGCTGACGTCGTACTTGACTATCCCAAAGTTAAATGTTGGGTGCAGATACAGCAGCTCGCCCGGCATCATGATGCTGTTTGCAAACGTTAGAAGGATATCACACAGCGTTGTTGGGATTGACTGCCGATCCACAAGCAGCAGGCCGCGCTCAGCATCAAGAACGACTCCTGGCAAATGTTGAGGGTTGTCCGTCATGCGCGTTAGCTCGGCAATAAGGATTGCAAGCAACGCTACGCCAGTCATTTACATTCTCACCAATGCCAACATGGGTCTGCGTGAGAACACCGTCGATCTGGAATGGCGTGTAGGACGCTACAGAGACAAGCGACGGTGTGATGATTTTTGCCGGACCAAGGCTGTCATCAAATGTCACGTGTGATGCCGAATGCGGTGTGTGTATGGCTTCGCCAATGCATGGTGCCAGATTGGTAAACGTCCATAACCCGGTGGCATCTAACGAGCAAGACAAGTCAGTTTCAAATACGGCGGAATTCTACATATCAATCGCCAGCAGTAATGTACCATCTCTGGTAGCCATTCTAAAGCCGTGCCAACGCCGATCGACGAGTATGATTGTTGATTTATCTTTGTTGACATCGGACAGGTCATAATATCTGCAAACAAGCAGCAAGATATCAAGATTGGTAAATATGCCACGATGATGGACTCCTTGATATCGTTCAAGTCGACTAACCGGACAGGAACGCGCTCATTGTTCCTCAGAGTTGAGAAGACTCTGATAAAGTCGTCGATTGTCGGCGTGGGTTGTTTGTTCATGTTTGTGATGACGCATCGCTTTGATATGCCTGACAGACTGAACATGTAGCCAGCTCCAGCAACAAAAACACCCTCTGATAATAGATATCACAGCTCAGCTTGTGTATGCAGACCATAGATGCAAGCACAAAGAGCTACAGTTGAAACGAGACTCACGGATCGGGACAATATAGCTGCGGGCCATCTGGTATGACAGTTCATGTAGAATGCCGCCGCCAACCTCGAGGAACCGACTCGGAGTGATTGAATGCAGATCCTGAACAGTGACCATCATCTCTAGTATTTTGGTACCTCTGATCACAAATACTACTATCAGGCATAGTCCACAAACATAGGCGCATGTCTGCTGCAGTAGAACAAACCAACAAACCTTTGAACCATGATCTCAATCGGCTGATCAACGCTGCTGTCGAAGATATCTTCGAGTCTAGTATATGCGACAATAAACTCGCCATTTACTTTGAGGAGAATATCACCTTCCTGTTTTGGAATAAGGAGCAGCCAGGGATATAAACATCGAGAATACCAAATCCAAAATGCAAATCAAGAGCTCATACATGAAGCAGATTATGAGCAGGGCCATTGGGTATCACAGTGCTGTAAACAAGAATGGCAGTATTCAGCATAGGGTATCTACTACCAAAACGAAAGGATGTGTAGATGCGCTAAATGAATTCAAACCTGACAGAAAGCATTCCAGTCGTGTTTGGAAAGCCTTGACGAATCTGTTGCTCGTACTCAGCATCAAGTCCGAGCCGCTTGACTTCGTCAAAAGCAAGAAAGCTAAACACTGTTTGAATATCGCCGCGCTGAACTGGCATTCCCTCCTGTATCAGCTTGAGAGCGCGCACGACGCGATCCAGAGGCAGGAAGTAGCTGCTGGCACTGTTTGTCATTCCACCGGCATTCAGCGCAATCGCATTTCCATCAATGTCGACGACAGGTGATCCAGAGCTTCCTGCAGACCAGTAAGATGAAAGCAACAGTATTCAGCAATCAAGCTGCATCTATAGCGAGCGAGTCGTGTAGCAACTGACCGCCAGATGTCATCGATGCAGCCTGGTAGTAGACTGCATTTGAGTTGAACGACAGTTTGGTGTCAGTGGGTCAGAAACCTCTAATCGGATCTTGCAAAGCCAAGTAGCCCAAAGAACTTACAGGTGTTCCAGTCGTTGTATTTGCCCATGCCATATTTAGGCGCCATACGATCAAGTCTCGCAAGTGTGCCGCTTAGAATACTCAGGCGCTCGCCACTATCATTTCCAATCTGACAGAGCAGGTCAGCAATCTTAGAGTCGAAAGATGGCACAGCAGCAAATGCCTAAAGACAGCAAGATCTTACCACACGAATCTCGAGCCCAACTCGAGCAAGCTCAGGCGCAAGTGAAATCTCTTCAATCTGACGAGCAGTCAGATACTTTTCCGATACTTTTCAACAATACTGCTATCTGAGCCTGCTAACCTTCATATACTTGATGTCAGCCGGATTGAATCGATAGAATCCAAAGTCATGGACTGTGCAGTTCACGATGAATTAGCATGCATTCGCGAAAGCTGGCAAGCGTGCATGCAACTGAACAAGGCTGCAGACAAACCAGGATCTCTGTAGATAGGCGTCAGTTTGACTTCTTCCTTTGACTTGTTGAGCACGGCATCTGCGATTGTCGGGCCTTGATTGCACCAGAGTTAGAAAATGTTATATGAGAGATACGATGGCGTTGACATGATTGGCAGGAGGTCTACCTGGCTGCACAACGTGTCTGTTGGACAGGATGATCTGTGGATTAATGGATCGGCAGGAGTTGTTAGCATTCTTGCGAGTGCTATGCAGGGCATTCAAGAGCCTGCGGCACGTTGCAAGCAAGCCACATGGCAGCACTGCGCCAAGGAGTAGAACTCACGCCACGTTGCTTGTCGACAATGAATCCAGTTGCCTGCGAGTTGCGCTGCGACTCCGTGTCTGCCAAAGCAGCATCAGTGGCACGAGCAACGGGTACAAGATATTGATGGCCAGCGGCACAGGCACAGGCACAGGCATCAGTGTCAGTGTCAGTGTCAGTGTCAGTGTCAGCATCTACGCTGTTCGCGGTCGCGGCATCGGGACTGGGACTGAGACTGGGACGAGACTGGACTGGACAGGGATGAATGGCTCAGCGGGACAGCCAGAAAAGACTTTGTGTTACCAAAGTCTCGCACGGCGATCAGGCGGATGCTGACGACGGCGGGAATAATCTTGTTCAGCGTCTGTTCCCAAAGCGGACTGTTGACGACGGTTTCAGGAGGTGCAACTGCTGGCAGGTCGTCGCCTGTCTCGCCATGGCCCATCTGCTGAATTCGCCATTCGCCGTTCGCCATTCACCATCCAGCATCCAGCATCCAGCATCCAGCATTCATTCATGATTCGCGCACAGTGTTAGTGGTACATCGGCCGACATGCATGCTGCAGCATGGCATCAAAAGAATGGATGCTTGTTGGGATGCCTGGACTGATATCTGCGTACCGGCTCGTCGACGGGCAGCAGCGAATCTTGCTGCATATTCATGGACTTTGACTTTCTGATCGCTGGATCAGAAAGTCGAAGGCGAGATTTCGATTGCTGCTTTGCCGATGGCGCCAGAACAGCAACGACGGCAGCTGCAGGTGCGGCTGGATGCACCTCTGCCGCTCAACGATCTTGCAGCCGCATCCGCATCGCCGTTTTCCACACTCGCCAAGTTTGTGTGCGTGATGGAACGACTGACTAGCGTAGCTGGCTGCTCAACCGGTGGCTGAAACGATGAACGGAACGACAAACTGACGATTGCGTCTTGGACTCGACTGGACTTGACTTGACCCGAAGGCAGCGATCCAGATGGCACGCTGCGGTTTGCCGGCAAAGCTTCGCTGGACAAACACGGCGTGGCGTTCTCGTCGGGTTCAGTGTATCACATCAGTATGGACCAGCTGTCGCCACGCCGCATTGTCGGTGTCGGCCAGTACGGCGTTGTCCAGCTTGTGCGCCATTTGCCGTCGGGTGTTGATATGGGTGTGTGGCTGTCTGCGTGCGATGGACAAGGATCTGCATGCGCATCTGCGTCTAGATCGCATTCATGAATCTGCTGATCCCGACTGATAAGTCATCCTGCTTTCTCAGCGATAAAGGAAATCCGTTTGCAGCTCGATGAAACCAAAATGAGCCAGATCATCATGGAGCTGCAGATCTTGCATTCAAGCCACTGTCCACACATCATCGACTTCTATGGCGCATTCTTCATCGAAAGTTGTGTATATATGTGCGTTGAATTCATGGATGGCGGCTCTCTAGACAAACTGTGCGGCGGCGGTATTGAAGAGTCTGTGCTCGTGCAGATTGCGCTTGCGGTGGGGGCCATTTCTCTGAATCTATGAACTGGTCCCTGTCTCTTTGATATGCAGCGTGTTCTGACATGTACTTGCAATCCAGGTTGTCAGAGGACTTTCGTTTCTCAAAACAGAGATGTCAATCATGC
Organism: Homolaphlyctis polyrhiza JEL 142; assembly: GCA_000235945.1. Classification (NCBI taxonomy): domain Eukaryota; kingdom Fungi; phylum Chytridiomycota; class Chytridiomycetes; order Rhizophydiales; genus Homolaphlyctis; species Homolaphlyctis polyrhiza. Next base: position 49,128 of record JH393007.1, read on the forward strand.
ATCGTGGTGGGTGATGGAATCTGTTGGTATTCATTCCACTCAAGATGCAGGATTTGACTTTCGCCAGCCAAACACAGATGTCAAGCCAACAAACATCCTCGTCAACTCATCTGGCCAAATCAAACTGTGTGACTTTGGTGTGAGCGGCCAACTGGTGCAGTCGCTTGCCAAGACAAATGTTGGCTGCCAGCCTTACATGGCTGTAAGATATGCTGAGTTGTTGTGCCGAGTGTGAACTGCGCTTGGATGCAACCCACCGCTCTAACTTTGTGTCCAGCCTGAACGTATCACTTCGCGCGATTCCTCAAGATACTCTTCTAAATCAGACATCTGGAGTCTGGGCATCTCACTAGTGGAACTCGGGTCTGGCAAATATCCTTTCCCTCCGAGCATTTACGACAGCATCCTGGCGCAGCTCAACGTGATTGTGTGCGGCGAGTCTCCCAATCTGCCTGAAGATGGCTTTTCTGCCGATGCTCGCGAGTTTATTGCCGCGTGGTGGGTTGCTGCGATTCTGTCGTGTCCATATCCACAGATCTATATCCCTTTGGACGCATATTTGCTGATGACTCGAATCTGCATGCCTGCACAGTTTGGAAAAGGACCCTGACCAGCGTCCGCCATATTCACAGCTGCAGCAGATGCAGTGGCTGGCTGGCACAGAGCCAGACGCAATAGTCGTGGGCGAATGGGTCAGGAGAGTGATTGCGCTGAAATAAAGCGAGCGATTTTCCACACAGCTTTTTTGTGCTTTCCATCACAGCAACGCAACGCAACGCATCGCAAGCAACGCAACGCAGGACAGCACTCTCCGGCACATCAGTGGCGCAACGATGCTCGGCTTACTGCTTGCGCAGGTCATGGCGCTTGCTAAAACACTCATGGTTGCCATTCTACGGCTTGGCCCCATTCCTCGCCATGTTGCGTTTGTCATGGATGGCAACCGCCGTTTCGCACGGCGCCGCTCTCTATCAACAGGCGACGGCCACAAACTTGGCTCAAAACAACTTCTAGAGGTGCGGATGGCTGCTTCGCTGCGAGCCGTCGTCTATGGCTGCTACTTCTTTCGCTTGTTCGCTGCATGCAAGCATGCTCTATCCGGCTGCTGATCAATCAGCCTGCACATTGAACTGCTGCTCCCAATGTCGATTGCCAACTTGGGCAATCAATCATGACAATCCATTGCTCATCCATCCGTCCACTTGGCAGACGCTCGACTGGTGCTTAAAGCTCGGCATCTCAGTCGTCACAGTATATGCATTCTCAATCGAAAACTTTAAGCGGCCGAAAGAGGAAGTCGATTTACTCATGAAGTTGGCAGAGGAAAACTTTCGAGACTTTGTTGATAGGAGGTGAACCCAATGACACCGCTATTCGTACTTGTGCGCGACTGTGGCGTGCTCTTGGCGCTATACACCTTGTCTGACAAAGCCATGTATGCTTGAATGGCCCGTGATAAACCCAAACGCACGATCGTGCATCGACTTGCGGTCCTTTTGTATAAACTGCATCTATGGAACGTGACAAAAGTGATCTGATACGGAAGCACAATGTATCGATCAGGATCCTTGGAAGGAAGGAACTACTCCCACCAAGCGTCCGCCAGGCAGCATGCAGATCAATGGTCCAAACACGACAGAACAAGAATGCTGTCTTGAATATCTGCTGTCCGTATACCTCGCAGGACGAGATGATGGTCGCGGTCAAGGACGTGATTTGTGGCGTCCGAGAGGGCTGGATTCGAGATTCTGACATCTCGGTCGATTTGGTTGAGCGATGCTTGCTAACGGAGGAATCTCCGCCAGTAGATATCCTTGTGCGCACATCTGGCGAAGCCAGACTAAGCGACTTCTTGCTTTGGCAGGTTCGTTGAATTCATCTATGGCTATTGGCATTCGTGGATGTGCATACAGCTCAATGACTGACAACTGAGTGGTCTGGAATCGACTGTCGTGGTCACAATCGTGTGCAAACCTTCAGGTCGCTCGTGATTGCTCAGTGTGCTTTCTGGACAAGTTCTGGCCAGAGTTTTCTTTCTGGGACATGCTGCCTATTTTGCTTAGATACCAAGCAGGTTTTGCGCGGCAACAGATTTCGCGTATAGAAGCCCGTGCTCGCTCCAGTCAAATGGTCGACCTGCCTGCTCGATGTTTGCGGAAAGGCAGCACAAGCAGCAGCGACGGTAGCAGTGCACCAGGAGATGCGTCTGACACTTCATCAGACGCAGCACCACGTCCTGCCAGGCTGCTCTCACGGACGCCGGAGCAAGATGACTATGACGACAGCGAGCCAGCTGAGCAGCAGAAGCGACTTGATGCGTTCTGCGCACATGTGTATGCAGCCAGAATGAAGGAAACGGAAGTTGGTGCCCAATAGAGGGCCATTGTTGTTTTAATCAGTGGATTATTGATTTCACAAACTTCACGGCATTGACATGCAAGCTATCGTTGGTGGTCAGGTACAGCCTAGATGCTTGGAACACCAACGTATCTTTGATATATGCCGTCAGTTCGAGATGATTTTGACATGCAGCAGACTTGATAGCTCGATGTGGACCATTTCCTGCGTCTGGTTATCGTCTTCCTCCATAGATACATCATCGGTTGGTAGTTGAAAGCGCGTCCATTTTCAGACCCCATGCTGCATCTCCATGAGGCATTACTGCGGATGATGAACGGAGAGACTTTGGCAGCAGCTTCAAGGTTGCATGGTTGCTGACGGCATCAACAACCATCACTTGTGCCTCCTAGATAAACGACATTTGTAAGCTATGGCTCCATCTTCCACTGGCTCATACAAGTCAAGGCTGCAACACAAAAAACATACTTTGAAGTTTGAGAGTTCTGGAGTGTATACCGCAGACATCTCAATCATCTGAACAAAGGACGGAATGTATGCGAAATAGAGTCAGAGACTGCATGCAGCTGTGAGCCGGTTTACAATACCAAGCAGCATACCTTGAACGCAATTATCATGCCAGGCTCTGGAAGTCCTTGGAGAGGTGGCAGGGATTCATAATCAACATCTGCTTCGGACGGTGTCTGTAGTACGGCGCTGTGTGTTTGTGTTTGGTGATTATGGTGCGGTTGCGGTTGGTCGTCGCCAAAGTCAACAAGCTGTCCAAGCTCTGCTTCAGCATCGATCTTGCGTTGTTTGGACGCTTGATAGGTCTCGCTGTCATCTTGTTGATTTTCATCAAGGTTCGCTGATCTGTCTGCGTTATCTTCGGCTGCAGCCTGCTGCCCCGTCAGTGCGAGTGTATCTTTGGCTGCCTTGGCAAGCCGCTGCCGCATTCGACGAAGTTGGCTTTTGCTGAGAGTCTCTCTGGGATGATCTTCAAGGAATACCTGTGTGTGTAGAATCTGCGGCTCTTGATTCTGCTCAGTGAATAAAGCAATGTATCAGCAGGTCAGCACAGTACAGATGCCCAAGCTGATCGTAATCCAGCCGTTCTCACCTCATCATTGCTAACTGAGACAGCAGCCTTTTTTGATCTGGCAGGCATAGGCGTAGCATCATTATCATCGCCTATCTGGTCGTGATTACCATCGAATCGCTTGTGTTGACGGTCTATGTTGAGCATATTGCGAACTGCCTTGAGTTTCTGCTTTGTCAGACCAGCTGGAACGCGCACGGCATTAGATGCTTGGGTTAACGGTTGATTATGTGCACCGGGAGCATTTGATACAGGCTTCTTAGCGGCAGCCACCAACTTGGGAGGAGCAGACATCACTGGGAGAGACGTAGCGCGTGTTACTCCGATATCCTGCCTTTCACTTTGATTGCTTTCAGTTGCGCTACTTTCGCTGCTTTCGCTGCTATCGCTTTCAGTACTTTCATCATCACTGCTCTCGCTTTCCGTGCTCTCATCATCAGTGCTACTGTTTCGCGACACAAGTGGTTTTTTGTCAATACCACCAGGAGGCGAGTCTGGTATACTAACTTCAAGATCGGTTTCTTGTTCCTCCTGACTCTGATCATCGTCGTCTTCGCTATCGTCGTCATCATCGTCATCTTCGTCGTCTTCGTCATCTTCGTCATCTTCGTCATCTTCGTCATCTTCGTCATCTTCGTCGTCTTCGTCATCTTCGCTATCGTCATCATCGTCTTCGCTATCATCGTCATCATCGTCGTCTTTGCCATTGGAATGCTTGCCACTATTGCTCGGCAACTGTGATGGCCGAGTGATGGTATTTGGACCTCTAGCTGAGCGCTGGGTCTGGCGATCAAGCCTGAGATGTATCTTCTGATGTCCGTGGTCGTCGTCTTCTTTGTCGCTCTGATCATGGCTGTCATCAGATCCGCCTTGCACATTATCGCTCTCAGATTCAACGCTGTCCTCCTGGTCCGAAGTATTAGAATCTGCGCTGGCGGCAGCTGATCGTTTCACGGCGGCTCGACGCGACTTGATCCTCGACTCATAAGCATCGAGCAGCTTGATCAGCCTTCTGTTTACCAGTTCGGCATCGGTGGCGGCTGCAGAAACTGCTGTGGACGCTGTATCGATTGTCCGCTTCCGCTTGCCTAAAAATGGAAATAGTAAGCACCGACTCTGTGTGAACGACAGAGCATCCGCCTCGTAACGGCAGTCGCAACAATAACGGCAATGCGTATCATAGACCTACCAAGCAGCGAATTTGTGCCCATCTTGATGTGCAGCAGCTCATTCTCACGGAGCACTGTCGCTGTTCTGCTGGAAGGCAGCAGCAGAAACCCTTCCAGTTCAAGGTCGATTTGACAGTCCAGCCCGAGTTCGTTGCTTATAGACTCTGCGAGTCCTGCGATTGTTTCTTGAGAAGCACTGTATTGTGCCACGTTGTACCAGCATCTGATGGGAGCGAGCGGTGGTTTGGTTTGCAAACGGATGCGGAAGCTGTGATCGCTCGACATTGTCAATAGTGTCGATGCTGTCGGTGTTGTTGGTGTTGTTGCTCGTGGAAGAAACTATTTTCTTGCGCAACATTCAACCAAGAGCGATGAGCAACGTTGCAAGCAACGGCGGCAGCAGCAGCAGCAGTACCGCCGCCGCAGCCACCAGCAATGGAGATCTCTCTGCAGACCTACGCTTTGCGTATATTGGACTCGTCTGGCTCCTGCTGCAGGAGAGTGAGCTGTCCCTGGAAACAGTCCATGCGCTGTGGACGCCACATGCCGATAAGAGCACCAACAGCGACAGGAAGAGCGGCAGTTCGTTCTGGAGGGATCCTCTTGGGCTGAAGGCGCTCATTCTGCAGCAGGAGCAGCGTCGCCATCCTGCTCTGCGCAGCTTTGCGGCTTGGAAGTCCACGCTGATGGATGGCCTGCTGCAGTTCAACAGACTGTCGCAGAAAGGTGACGACAGTTCTATCAATCTACGACATCTGATCAATCGTTCTGTCCAGTACTGATACCAACGATATACCAACGATATACCGACGATGTGCCGACAATGTTCTCATAATCTGCCTATATCTGAATATACTGAATGCAAAGTGCAGAGCGTCTGGCAATATCCGAGCTGTCTGAATATGGCGTGTCCGTGGATGCGCTGGCCAAGAGCCTACAAGTGTCGATGCTTGCATTTGATGCCTTGAGGAACACCACAGCCACCAACAGCAGCCAAGATGCTGGCCAGGATGCTCATCAGAATGCAGGCAGTGCGGCAGAACCCATACCGCAAATTCCGTCCTCAAAAGACGCCAGCTATTCGATCCTGTACAACCTCATATTCATCGCTCTCAAAAACGTCGTCGTCAAAACAAAGGAGCTGCGATACGATGCGCGGCTCAGAGCGCTCTTGCGGCGGCTCTCGACGATTGTTTTCAACTCGTCGCTGGCGGACGGCGTGTACAGTAGCGAGTCCGAGAAGGCAAAGATCAGATCGCTTCTTCAGCTGGAGATTGAGCATGGCGCTGCTGTTCAGATCTGGAACGAGATTTCAGGCAGCGCTGTCCGTGAAGATGCCGCCGATGCCAAAAAGGTTGATGCTAGCCACTCCATCATTCGCTGGGATGCAAAGTGGCTTGCCATGGGTGCGGCAGCTGTTGGTGGAGGTGTCATTCTGGGCTTCACAGGAGGGCTTGCTGCGCCGCTCCTTTCTGCAGGGTTGGGATCGATGTTTTCGTATGTCGGTATGACGGGAGTCATTGCAACAAGCATTGTCGAGGGTCTTGGAACAGCTGGCGGCGCGATGGCTATGGCAACGCTGTTTGGAGTCACCGGAAGTAGCGCCACTGCATTCTCGCTTGGACAGCGCCTAAAAGATCTCGAAGATATGGATCTAGCACTTGTATTTGACCACCATCCGAGTTTGCATGTTGTTATTGGCATCTCGGGCTTTCTAGCGACTCCAGACGATGTTACAGAGCCATGGTCTGTGCTGCCTGTCTATTCGCCATTCTCGCGCATCGAAGCTCTGCAGTTTGAGCCAAAGATCTTACTGGACGTTGGAAACTCGCTGCTCAAGTTCTTGAGCACGTTAAACACGGTTGAGCGTCTTGCTGTGCCCTCGCCACTACGAAGTGCCCGGTCGGCAACACTGCTCAGTCCCGAGCGGCATTCGCACACGACAATGCGAAGCAGATCGCCTTCGACTTCTGAAGCTCCTATCGGGACGGTTTCAAGTCAGCCTGAGGCAGAAAGATCAGAAAGTACTTCTGCTGATTCAGCCGACAAGACGCCTGCATCAATTGTTGTCACATCAGCGCAAAACGACAGTTCTCCAGTCCAGCCGCAGCCTTCCTCGAACAACGAACACGCCACAAAGCCCAGTATGCTGACGTCTCTCGTTTCCGCAATCGCATGGCCAGTCACACTGTTGCAGAATGGCTACATTGTCGACAACCCATGGACACGCGGACTGGATCGTGCCGAGCACGCTGGCCAGATTCTTGCCAAGGAAATTCTACTTGCTCGGCTTCGCGGACATCGACCTGTCACGCTGATAGGATTTTCATTGGGAGCGAATGCGATCTTCCATGCTCTGATCGAAGTCGCCAAAGCTGGAGAAGCCGGCGCGCTCGATGCCTATGCTGTTATCGACTCGGTGATCTTGTTGGGCATGCCTCTGCAAGTAGACGCCTCGATGTGGATTCAAGCATCGTCTGTCGTCAATGGCCGATTTGTCAATGGATATGCGCCTTCTGATTGGATGCTTCAGTTCCTATGCCGGACATCGGGAGATATGCACAGTGTTGCTGGGTTATCGCCTGCTCCTAGCCTTGCTGAGGCTCACAGGCAGGTTGCTGCAGCTGAAGCTACTGCAAAAAACGCTGCAGCATCCTCATTGGATTCGACGACAGGCGTCCCAAAATCCTTTGGATCTGCCAACGCAGCAACAGCACACTACTCAGCTCAACGGCCTGTGCTGTCGACATCAGCCATGTATAACAACTCGGATCGCATCGCAACTCAACAAGAGCAGGATGACGAGCGGTTACGGTCTCTCAAATGGATAGAAAACGCTGACATCTCATCAGTCATTTCAAACCATCTCGATTACTTAAACTCGATACCGAAAATCCTTGACATCATTGGATTCGACCATCCGCCAACTGCACCCTCCCAGCATGCCACACCACGATGTGCAACCCCTACAACTCCTGGTGCATCCTTGTCACGAATGAGCTCCGATGCGGCATCTGCAGGTGCCTTGGGTGGCGATCGCGATCAGAATGTATCACATTCTCAGTCTTCTCACTCGGCATACCAAGATACATTGGCGGCAGCTGCTGCTCTTGGCGCGACAACAACAACAACAACAACACACAACCAAGACGACCTTGTTTTGTTTGAGAATCCATTTGCTGACGAAGACGTTGAGATCCGCGGCATTCACGCAGGAACATTGATGAGTGGTGACGGCGACTCGGATCTCGACGACGCCAGCGCCGACAAACTATGGACAAAACGCGGTGCTGATTTTGGCAGAATGCCTGCTGACCAGGATCATCGCGACAGTACCTCTGTCATTCCAAACCCACTTGCTGCGTCCGAATCGCCATTGGTGCCAATCGAGAAGCAATCGGAGCATTCATCCCGTCATGTCTTGTCTCAAAAAAGTCGGGTGGCATTGGTGACAGACGAGATTGCTGAAGGCGCAGCTGCATTCACTGAGTCGGACTCATCGAACAAGTAATGAATAAGCAGGAACGGGTTTTCTTGCATTGATCCTGTACTTGTCGATGCTCGATTCACTTTGTACAAGTGTAAAAACACGCAGTATTATGTACAAGAGCAATGATGCGAATAGTTTGAGAAACTCTTGTAATGTTCATTCTTGAGTGGGCTGGACTGCCGGGACAGAAGTCGCGGCAGTAACGATAGAAGCCCCTGGCGAAACAAACATGTCAAATGATTCGCATATAAGATTATCAATGTTTACCGAGACAGCCGGATCAACAATCGAGCTCATCACAGCTCGATCGATGGCATCGTCCAGATACTGCCGTGTTTGCTGTTGCTGATGCTGTTGTGGCTGCCAGTTTTGACGCTGCGGGCTTTGCACTATTGAGAAGACATGGTAGATGTTGCATAAATGTCAGCCATTTACCATCAATGACATGCAATCGCAGATACTCAAACCCAGATCAACTTACATCCATGCAAATCTGCCGCGAATAAGCTCGAGGGATACAGTTTCTGCTCCTTGATCTTGCGCGAGCATAGAACTCTTGGTGGGTGGTCAGCATGTTGCAAGCGCATGGGAGTCAGCTGGGAAGAGATGGGCGAGCTGCGTCCAAACGTTTGTCGGGTAAGCTTTCGCTCGTTGGCAGTCGGCGATGTTCCAAATTTGCCTCTGTCGCTGTGTAAAAACCCAGGAATGCGAGATAAGCTGCACTGCACTGTCTGGCTGTTAGCTGCACGAGAGCTTTGCGCATGGGAGATTGGAGATACTGATGGCTCAATGCAATGTGAGGTCCTATCGTCGCTGGATCCTGGTTCGACAGTTAGATGATCGTGCAGCTCAGAAAGCCGCAGTGTTGGTGGAAAGCGCGATGGCGTCAAATGTGCATGCGATGGTGATGCTAAAGATGCCTGCTTGAGTGCAGTTGTTTGAGCAGGCGCCTTTGCGGCTGTTTGAGGCGTTACAGGCGATGAGCAGGCCATTTGATATGACGGCAGTGCGATTTTAGGCACTCCATCATCGCATTCCATAGCACTTGTTGTTTTCAGATCCATTTCCTCCGACGATCTAACGCTTGACGTCCTTGAGCGAGTGTCATCGTAGGTGACGGCAATACATCCGCTGTGGATTTCACTAGCACTACTTTCACAATCGCCGTTAGTTTCTTGTGTCTTGCCTGCATCATCATGCATTGCAGAGGAATCCGACACTGGCATAGCTGGAATTGAGATCCACGGCCGAGAGAGCCCGGTATTTACATCAATAGCTGAACTGGAGGATGTGCAAGTTGCATCCAGACCCAAACGTACTGCGGTTACTGGAGAGAGTGCGCCGCTCTTTGGACTTTCCATTGTCGAATACTTGCCGCTCAGCGGACATTGCCGCGTCGGGTATTGGGCACAAGGCTGCCTGTGGTCTGCAGCTGAGCTATTGCAAAGCACATCAACCGCAGAGCGATCGGCAGCCGTCAGGACTGAGGTAAACGGTGTTATTGCGTCCCCATTTAAGCAGGATGTGTGAGGAGGCTGTTGCGAAGACTCTGCAGCTTGTTTTGAAGAAAGTGTCCAGATCTCACCAATCGGAGTATTGTTGGTTGTGGGTCCCATGACACAAGCAGCATGATGCTTTGGACTGCACGCAGTCGAAACAGTTGCACTTTGATCTGATAGGCTGCCAACGTTCTTCGAGTGCGTTAGGGTAGCCGAGCAATCTGATGCTTGGATTTCGGCTTGAGAAAGTGTTTTGGCAGCAACTGGAGGTTCAGATTCGTTTAAATCACCGACGCCGCCATCATAGTACTTGGGTGGTCCAGAGTGTAGATCACGATCGGAGTTGTGCTTTATAGTTGGCAGCGACAGCGATCGTGCTATCAGCTGCAAACTTGGACTGACAGGTGGTGGTGGTATTATGCGTGATTGTGATCGTGTGTTACGCAGTGGTGTATGCAAGATCTGTTGAGCAGATACCTGTTGCTTTTCTGGGGCCGCATCAGGCGCAAAGAGAGGCTGTGATGCATGGTTTGAGGAATTGTGCGCAGGCGTGGTGCATTGGGCTGCGATACCGAGTGTCGATTCAATAGCCACCATATCAGCGGCGGAGCTTTGTGTTTCGTTGCAATTGTCACCCGTATTAACAGAGCGCGTGAGGTCGTGCGACTCTATTAAGGGTTGCGCGTCCGACTGCATATTTGTGTTATCTCCTGCGTCTGTAGTATTCTCGGCGATAACAGTGCTGTCATAGTTCTCAACAATAACAGGCGAAGACGGAGAATGGTAGTCCTCACTGCAGTCTGATGCAGTATCTTGCGAGCGATCGTCATCTTGGTCATCGATGATTTCAGGTGTATTCTCGCGCTCCCGATCTTCGTGGCACAACACATCGTATCGTTGGGCAGCATCGGTAGTTTTATCTTCCAATCTGGCATCATCTCGTGTTACAGATGCCACTAGATGAGTGTTGATTGGGGTAACAAGTCCCATGCTGAAGCTATGGAGCAAGCCAGCCTCCTGAATAAGATTTGGCGAATGCGGTGCAGCCAAAGTGATAGCCTGTGCGACATGGGATTCGATTATCAGTTGCAGTGTTATGATATACATTGCCTCTCTACATCGCATCTACCTCACTGTCATCTTGCTGGCACGAATCGACATCCTGAAACTGCGCGGACATCTCAGTGCCTGTAGTAGGTTCTTGGTCTGGTTGATCAAGAATGGGATGCTGCTCCTCACTGCACTCCATTCGACGAACAACATTGCAGTCATAGTAAGGATCGCTTTCTGGGCTCCAATCTAATTTAGGCCGCCACAACTTAAAGCTAGCGTTATCGATAACTTGGAAATTGTAAGGATTTGTTGCCCATGAACGGTGCTGTTTAGATCGCACATGCTGTAAGAGATATCATTGAACATGCGTGAGATTTTATGATTGAGATTCTTGATCACGCTACACTAATGAACATCTTCAGAGCATTACGATCAAAACAAACTGACCTGTTGGTACTCCTCATACTTGATCTGACAGTTTTCACAGTATCCTGGACGCGTGTAAAACCCCATGCCCATTAAACGCGACCTTTTGATTCGATGAGAAGACGCCTTCCAGGTTCGACTGGCGCTGTCAGCAAGTGGTAGATGCCGCATCTTTCCAGACCCGGAGACAGATCTTTCTAAATCTGCGTCTGCGTCTATTCTTCTGTTGGATTTCTCTGATGGTGCAATAGTGCGCTGGTCGAGCTTCGCGATTCGAGGATCTAGACGTGGGTTGCGCTTAAGAGCAGAAGCAGCTACCGAACCAGTAATGAGCCCGGATGCCATGGATAGGGAGCCGCCTGCGACATAGGATGGCTGTTGTGCGTCTGCGCGATGATCCTGAACATCATTTTGTGCATCTTGACTATTCTCGGATTCGCCAGACTGAGATCGTTGTGGCGTTGTAGATAAATGCGGTGCAAACACTGACTTTGATGAGGGGCGATCGTAATGAATGATGGGCCACGGTGGAGTCGCGTCATCAGCAGCAGACGCGTCGAATTCCTGCGCTATGATGGGTTTGTATTGCTGTGATATGTCCTCGACCAGGATATAGTATGATTTAAATGGCTTGAAGACTGGCCGGGCACGATCGGCGTCGCCGTGAGTTGAGACGCCAAACATTCTTTCCTGACGCAAAGCATCAGCGAGACCACGTCCATCCGATGGAAGGAGAGTATCAATGATCTTTTCAAGTTCTAAAGGATGAGTGCAGTTTGCGTATCAAGCAGTTAGATGCGATGTAGCTGATAGGCACATGACGAACCGAGAACGAATTGACTCAACTGGAAAGAGGCCACACTTTGACGTTCAAGCGCTTTGCGAGCTGAATAGGATCTTGGGGGGAAGGCTTTTTCGGTGTTGTGGCCGAGGATGGACCGCGAAGAGTCTAGTTGAAGATTCGATGTGAGACATACTGGATAGAGTTCAATCTGCAATAAAGTACAAAAGCTTACCGCTTGTTTTGATATTGCTGGCTTTGATACAGCTGGCCTCGATTCGCGCGATCCAGTAGCTAGGTTTTGGTCTTCAAGCGCAGCAGTATTAGTTGTGACCATGTGAGTGACACTGCCGTTTAAAAAAGGCTCGACGCTCTAATGTACAATAGTGTCAGATACTGAGCCTTGGCCATAGCGATGCTGCTGATTTCAAGCAAAACTCACCGCGCCAAGCAGTTTGACTTGCTTTGTGATTTTAGCTGCAGCACGGGAATCGAGGCCGTCGAAATAGAAAATGAAGAGTCGAAATCTGTTACGCCAGGCGACAATCTTCGCCTCTGTTGTAGATGAGATGGACTGTTGTTTCTGCTGATGTTGCAGCAGCAGTTGTTGTTGTTTCTGTTGCTGCTGCTGCTGCAAAGATTGGTTGTGATCAATCACAGACAGTCCGGGAGTGATTCTCTGCAACAGTTTTGGGGGTGCAGTCGATACACCTGCGACACAAGGCGGAGCAATGGTTTTAGGAGTTGCTGCAGTCGAGACGGCAGCATGGGTGCCAGGAGAATGCGTTGCTCCGCGTGGATTCAGCGAGGCGCGATGCGACCGAGGTGCTGTCAACACGCCATGTTGCACGCGCCGGGAACGCATCGCGGCTAATGATGGAGTTTTTGGTGACAGATTCGAGCTTTCCATCGCAATAGTGCTGGCAGCCACGGCATTTGTTGAAGCTGCAGCAGGGGCAGGTGTTGTTGCCAATGTGGCAGCCGAAGAGAGCTTATCGGACAATCGACGCTTTTTGGCAACGGACGGAGCGAGTGATACAGCGCTAGACGAGGGAGACACAAAGTTCCTAAATGCATCCTCTCTAGTAACTCCTGTTCGTTTCAGAAGCGAAGTTGCAGAAGAGGGCGCAGGCAGCGTTGCATCTGAAGTTGAAGCCGAGGCAGCAGAACGCAAGCGAGGTTTCTTGAGTGAATTGGACAGAGCAGTTGAAGAGGAATATGGCTCGGTTGGTTCGAGTGAGATGCTGCTGGCGAAAGCAAAGCGAGGGTTGGTGAACTCGTACGTGTGCGGTGCTGCCGCCGATGCTGCAGTCTTGGACTGTCTTGATGCGGATGCAGATGCAGACGCCGGCGCAGCACGGCGGGCAACAATGCTCGAGCGAGTGCTTCGACGAGGCCGGAGCAACGACTCTTCAGCAACATCGATCCCTTCATCTCGAGCTGCAGAAGCGCAAGTCGATGTTGAGCCGTGTGCAGCAATCGTAGTGGCTGAGACTGATGGAGCTGCTGTCTCTGCTGCTACTGCTGCTGCTGCTGCTCTCTCTGCTGCCGACAGACGCTCGTCTGGATTGTTGTTTGCGTCGCCGTCGTTGGCTTGCTTTCGGCCTGCAAAGACTTTTCGAGCCTTTGCAAGCGATGCCGCTGGAACAGTGAGACGTCCAGTCATAGAGGCTGCAGGCACGTCTTTGGACTACGCAGTCGAAGATCCTGGCTGTGCAGGTGGTTTCTGTAGATGGTGAGGCAGGATGTCTCACGGGGAGACACCGGCAAGTGGAACAACAGGAACAACAAGAACAACAGGAACAAGAGCGTCCGATTGCTTTGTCCGAAAATGCTGGGAAATCGCGTTTTTGAATCAATCAATCAATTGACTGATCAATCGTGTTCAGCAGCATCCAGGATCATGCGGCGACGATGCTAGCAGCGAGCCCGGCCGCACTGATCTACACCAGTAGCATCAGCAGACC